>JAVTVY010032100.1:0-12000 GCA_036873755.1 Hanleya hanleyi | reverse complement strand
TAAGTTACGACGCCACGAGGCCTCCATCCACAACGATGCCCCGTATACTTGTATAATCTGCGCACGGTCATTCAATCGGAAGGATCATTTACTGCGTCATGAGAGGGTACTCCACGCGGGTGCGACGGTACTATGTAATGATTGTGGTCGACTCTTCAAACGACCCAGTCGGTTTAGACAGCACCAACGATTGATGCATGCCCCGTCTCTACGGTTTGGGCGACAACTTTCCACTAAAGAGGAGCCGCGGAAGGTCAGACCCAGTGAAGATGAACCCGGAGAAACGAACGCCACTGGTGATGCGATGACGAAGAGCCTGCCTATACCCACGGTCCAGGAGGGCCTGGATATCCAGCCGGACCCCTCCGTTACGGTTTCGAGCCTGACAACATCGAACATTTTCTGGACGAGCCCATAAATGTTCCTAGCGATCTCTTACAGGACGCCCAGCCAGTGAGTGACATTTATCGGCGCCACTGGTCCATGATACGGCACTGTTTCTACCGTCATCGCCCTATTCAAGATATCTACAATTTCCGACTGACCGACCTCGCCCGTCTACGCAGCTACATGGAAGCCATCTGCAATGACCAAGCTACGTCCTTCAAATTAAATCTGGCGTTTGGTTATGTGCTGCGGCATAAGGAGACAGACCAAGTCCGATACTTTTACCCGAGCAGTAACATCGGGGTATTTGACCAACCGTTTACCATCATTAACCGAGTGTCGCTAAAGACGATGCTGGAGAAACTGGACACCGTGGATCCCTTGAAATGGGCCCAACAACAACGCCCCAACACCAAGTGGACAGTGGAGAGGGTCACCAATGTTACGTTCTTCGTGACCAAACTACGAAATATTCCCATCGGGTGAATGTATTCACCCATGCACTGATAGATACTCAGAATGCACAAACATGTATCTGAGGATATGTTGCCTCAACGGTTTCCTGGGCTGCCCGACGATGATTAGAATAAACGGTTCAAAGCGAACATGGCCGAAGATGGAACTTTCTGGAATGGAGACTTCTGATTGGACAAGAATACATCTAACGGACAGGAACGAATATGACAGATGCAAATGGTGGCCTCTAATTGGACAAGAGTGTTCTTGAATTGTAACACCAAGTGGATAATGGAGATATTGACCAATGTTACGTTCTTCGTGGTTAAACTGACCACCACCCCCATCGGATGAAAGTATTCACCCATGCACTGATAGATACTCAGAATGCGCAAACAACTATCTGAGGATATGTTGCCTCAACGGTATCCTGGCCTGCCCGACGATGATTAGAATAAACGGTTCAGATGGCACTTTCTGAAATGGAGACTTCTGATTGGACAAGAATACATCTAACGGACAGGAACGAATATGAAACATGCAAATGGTGGCCTCTGATTGGATAAGAATCTTCTTGAATTGTAAATATACCCAACGCGGCTCCCCCAGCGTGGGTATGATGTAACATTGGGGAGAATAAACTATATGAAAAAAACTTCTTGTTGTTGTTGTTCTCTCATGTGTCATCCTTGTTGTTGTTGCTGTTGTTGTTCTCTCTCCGGTCTATATCATGGCGTTATGTTAGAGTGTTAAGGTGTAACGACGAGCGTTGACGGGCATCACTGCATTTCGAAGAATTAGTGACAATTCCATGGAATATCAGAGCTTCTGATCTATTTCACCAGGGCGATGAAGCATTAAGAATGGTGTTGGTGGGCGTTGCTACAAGATGACACCTCACACTGTCCATTTGGACCACGGATGGTCCATCTCTACACCAAATACCTCCTTTCACTGCCCCAAAATGCTCACTTTCGCTACTACTCCTACTGATGACGTCACCAGTGACGTCACAGATGACGCGAACATGCCTCAAATCGAGGTCTGCACGCCGAAAACTACAAGATGACACCCCACACGACGCATTCGGACCAAGGATGGTCCATCTCTACCCCAAATGCCTTCCTTCACTGCCCCAAAATGCTCACTTTCGCTACTACTCGTACTGATGACGTCACCAATGACGTCACAGATGCTGTGAACAGCCCCCAAATCGGGGTATACACCCTGAGAGCTACAAAATGACACCTCCCAGGACGCATTCGGACCAAGGATGGTCCATCTCTACACCAAATACCTTCCTTTCACTGCCCCAAAATACCCACTTTACTTACTACTCGTACTGATGACGTCACCGATGACGTCACAGGTGACGTGAACAGACCTCAAATCGGGGTCTACACCCCGAGAGCTACAAGATGACACCTTCCAGGACGCATTCGAACCGTGAATAGTTCATGTCGACCCCAAATACCTTCATGTACTGCCCCAAAATGGTCACTTTACTTACTACAACCAACTGCGCATGCGCAGATTAACGCGACTTGCACTTAAAAACACACCATTCTGACTCTAACCCACACAAGCTTCACTTTGACACCTTCCACGACCCATTCGGACCCATAGCGGTCCATCTCTACCCCAAACACACACCCACATACCCCCCCCAAAATGCCTGATTTCTCTACTACGGCCAGACTGCGCATGCGCAGAATGACGCGACTTGCATTTAAAAACACGCCATTCTGACTCTACCCACACAAGCTTCACATTGATACCTCACACGACCCATTCGAATCGTGAATAGCCCATCTCTAACCCAAACACACACCCACATACCCCCAAAATGCCTACTTTCTATACTACGGGCCAGGCTGCGCATGCGCAGACTATTGAACACGGACGAACCATTAGTGTAGTCAAGTGCTCCTCCACGAGAGCTTCAAAATAAGACCTCACTCGACCCCATTGGACCATTAGGGACTCACCTAGACTCCAACATGTCCACCCCGTATGGGCCTATACACCCATAGCCATGCAGTATAGGCCTATGGGCCTACCCAGGCCTCGGTGACTTTTTTCAAAAATTTCACCGATTCGCTCCGGGACACTTCCTATCGTGTTCTAAATGACGAGACGTGAAAAAAAAATCCGAACAACCCTACCGCAAATGTATAGAAGTAGGTTTCCCAGGGGGACAAACATTGATCCTATACCCCAGTATGGGACTATATGGATCTATATGGGTCTCGGTGACTTTTTTCAAAAATTTCACCGATTCGCTCCGGGACACTTCCTATCATGTTCTAAATGACGAGACGAGTAAAACGAGACCCCACAACCCTACCGCAAATGTATAGAAGTACGTTTCCCAGGGGGACAAACGTTGATCCTATACCCCCAGTATGGGACTATATGGGGCTATATCGTACTTTTTCAAAAATTTCACCGATTCGCTGCGGGACACTTCCTATCACGTTTGTCTTGACGAGACTAAGAAAACGAGACCCCACAACCTATACCGCAAATGTCGAGAAGTAGGTTTCCCAGGATGGTCCTATACCCCCCATACACCATATAGGCATTTTCACGTAATTTAAAATAAAGTCCGTGTTCCGTATTTTTTCAGGAAAAAGTTTACATCCATCCACCCATGCTTGAAATATACTTCACTTTGATACCTCATACAACTCCATCGGCCCATTAGGGGCTCCCCTAGCTCCAAAACGTCTAGCAGGACCCATACAAGGTCCAGTTTTCGACACTAAGTGACCACATCCCGGCGAAATGGCCAGTTTTCGACACCGGATGTGCCGCCATCTTGAACATACGTGCCGCCATCTTGGATATGGCCCATAATGCACCGGGTCAAAATACTCGCTTCTGATTGACTGAGAGCTCTGTGACGGATTTGAAATACTCGCTTCTGATTGGACGAGAGCTCCGCATTGCGTCTGCGCATGCGCAGAATGATATTCCTACCGCACACCCAACCCATCAGATGCCCCTTCACGAATGCTTCACTTTGATACCTCACTCGACCCCATTGGACCATTAGGGCTACCCTAGATACCAAAACGCTATTTTCATACCCTTGGGCCACCGCGCATGCGCAGAATGCCGATATTTCAACCCCACACCCAGCCCATTAGATGCCCCTTCACGAATGCTTCACTTTGATACCTCACTCGACCCCATTGGACCATTAGGGGCTACCCTAGATACCAAAACGGCTATTTTCATACCCTTGGGCCACCGCGCATGCGCAGAATGCCGATATTTCAACCCCACACCCAGCCCATTAGATGCCCCTTCACGAATGCTTCACTTTGATACCTCACTCGACCCCATCGGACCATTATTGGCTTCGCTAGCTCCAAAACGTCTATGTCCATACCCTTGGGCCACCGCGCATGCGCAGAATGCCACTAGTTCAACCCCACACCCACTCCTTCAGATGCCCCTTCACGAATGCTTCACATGGATACCTGATACAACTCCATTGGACCATTATTGGCTCCTCTAGCTCCAAAACGTCTATGTCCATACCCTTGGGCCACCGCGCATGCGTAGAATGCCACTAGTTCAACCCCACACCCAGCCCATCAGATGCCCCTTCACGAATGCTTCACATGGATACCTCATACAACTCCATTGGACCATTATTGGCTCCTCTAGCTCCAAAATGTCTATGTCCATACCCTTGGGCCACCGCGCATGCGCAGAATGCCACTAGTTCAACCCCACACCCAGCCCATCAGATGCCCCTTCACGAATGCTTCACATTGATACCTCATATGACCCCATTGGACCATTAGTAACTCCCCTAGCTCCAAAATGTCTATTTCCATACCCTTGGGCCACCGCGCATGCGCAGAATGCCACTATTTCAACCCCACACCCAGCCCATCAGATGCCCCTTCACGAATGCTTCACTTTGATACCTCATATGACCCCATTGGACCATGAGTAACTCCCCTAGCTCCAAAATGGCTATTTCCATACCCTTGGGCCACCGCGCATGCGCAGAATGCCACTAGTTCAACCCCACACCCAGCCCATCAGATGCCCCTTCACCTAAGCTTCACATTGATACCTCACTCGACCCCATTGGACCATTAGTAACTCTCCTAGCTCCAACACGGCTATGTTCATACCCTTAGGCTACACGAGTTGTCTCCCTTGCGTCAATGTGTGCAGATGGCGCTACGGTCGACGCCGTGATATGGAAAGGGCATCCCCACACCATCCTGGAGCCGCCATTTTGTTTGTTGTTTTCTTGCGGAGATACACGGGACAATAAACGCTCGACCCTAGGGTGGTACAGATGCTAGACTGATACTATTAACATGGTACAACACCTATAGATTATGTTTATTACTAGGACGTCAGCGAAATACTAGTACCCATCCTCCGCATGGCAGAACTGTATAACCCAGAACAAGTCTAGACACCAACGACAGTGACAATATCTGCAATCATGCAAAAACACCCCTCCTCCCCCTCTTTCTAGTCCAAGCCCCTGTGCTGGTTCAATAATTTCAGTCCGTTATGATTCGGGCTGTAATGTTATTCCTTTTACCGATGTAAAAGTAGTAACATGTCGCACAGGGTCGCCAACGACAAAAACAACCCCCTCCCCCTCTTTCTAGTCCAAGCCCCTGTGCTGGTTCAATAATTTCAGTCCGTTATGATTCGGGCTGTAATCTTAAACCCACCATCCATCCCACCACCACCAACCACAGCCGCCATCTTAAACCCACCACCTCCATCCCACCACCATCCACCACAGCCGCCATCTTAAACCCACCACCTCCATCCCACCACCACCCACCACAGCCGCCATCTTAAACCCACCACCTCCATCCCACCACCACCCACCACAGCCGCCATCTTAAACCCACCACCTCCATCCCACCACCCACCACAGCCGCCATCTTAAACCCACCACCTCCATCCCACCACCACCCACCACAGCCGCCATCTTAAACCCACCACCTCCATCCCACCACCACCAACCACAGCCGCCATCTTAAACCCACCACCTCCATCCCACCACCACCCACCACAGCCGCCATCTTAAACCCACCACCTCCATCCCACCACCACCCACCACACGCATGCGCACACCCCCCCAATACCGCCCCAAAACAGGTCGCTGTGACGTCACACGCATGCGCAGTGGGGGGTTGTTGGCTCGAAATGCTTGATGTATACTACTACTGAGCCTCAGAAAAAATCGCCGCGAAAATGACGACATTCTATTCATATGCAGACAAATAGGCCTACTTCATGTATCCAATGTTGCACTAGCCTATAGCACTGAACCCTTATACGGAGAGCTAATGGCTGGCTGATGCAGCAACAACAACATTTTCCCAGTTAGATGACAGATTTTGAAATCGAAAACGAGGCTGTGCGATGTCATCGGTCAAACGAAACAGTCACGTGGTTGTGTATGAAGATTGGGCACTCGACACAATCTCGGACAATGTACGACATTAGAACCTCGATCCGCACTGGTAGGAATCCATATTGGCATCCATATTGAAAGAATAATATCACGCGGAAACTCCGAACGGCGCATGCCAGCTGTATGACTTCCGTTACCATGGACGCTGATGGAGATTAGCTCAAGAAGAAAAACCGAGAGAAATACCTCAAATTAGAAGAGATTCTTCCCGGGTAGAATCAAGGGAATGTCCATTTCATTTGGATATATATTTTATCTCCCGATAAGAGAGAAATACAAACGAGGACTATGTGAGGGGAAACACATCCTACAGCATGTGATGTGCCTCACGTGCGGCGGATCACGGTTTACAGCTGAGAGCTGTAAAATCCTTACACCATTAATACGCGAGGTATTATGACTTCACGGAATAAGCCGAGCAGTCGCGAATGAAGATTGGGGTGACTCCTATAAATACTGATCCAATGAGAATGCTCGTCTTACTTTAAAATGGTGGGGTCGAATTACCAATCACTGAAGGAGAAACAGCTGGAACAGTACGCTGACACTGTTAATATCTTGATTTAACAGAGAGTACTACAGTCTAATGTTGCACGGAATCCATGTCCATTCTCCATCACCACGCTACCAAGAGACTGTGAAGATGCCCATGAGTATATCGGTTGCAGCAAGTACAAATTCTTCATCTGCTATGAGCATGCGACAAAACGCGGTGGGTTATGTCTCAACCAATCTAGAGGAAAATAAAATAATTCAACTTTAGTCATGGTTTTTCCAGTCTACCAAAACATCTAAGTCGTGATATAGTTGGGTGTACAGAGTGCCCCTTCTATCAACTTCCGTTCGACGAACTGGACGTCCGTGAGTCTGTCAGCTTCATCAGAAAGCTATGACTTCATCATTTGTCATTAAACCGGAAGTACTTATTATTCCAATATCGATATACATCTAAGAGTCCAAACACAAGCAGTATGTACTTCAGCAGGAAAAGGCACTTCATTGACTGTCATATAAGGGCCATTTGCAAGAGCCCTGAATGCTAAGGCACTACGCAAATTGTGTTCCAGTATTTTATTTGGTCATACTCAAGCCCTACTGGAATCTGTTGCAAAATATCTCACATTGTTTGTGTTTACTTTAGTTCCATCAGTTGAATCTACAACTTCCACACAGAGCAGACATTCGATTGGAGGTAGCCGTTGGAGATGCACAATCAGAAAGTGTAATCTCATGAAACTTGTTCCATCAGATTAATATTTATTCTATACAAGTGTGATAGATACAGGTTTTAGTCATTATAAGTATATAGTTTTAATACAGCCAAATGTAAACCAGGTTATTGGTAGGCACCAGTCAAGGCCTACCTTATAACCTGGACATTGTTACCCATTGTTTTAGTATTTTGAGTACAACTCCTTTGTGTTGTTGCCTTAGTAGCAATAACCGTGTGGTCATTTCTGATTGGTTGATTGGTACAGATTTCAAACTTAACTGATTTCACTCACTAATGTAGCACTTGCCATTTGAATCCTGCAGAGAACACTTGTGTTTTGAATATTTTCCTGGACTGTGGACATTTGACTCAAGGTTAGTTTGTATATTTTCTATATTTTTGCTATAGGACTATAAATGTTGCCTATATCATATAGACTGACTAGAATAGAAATATTATTTTGTATAGTATTTTGGTAAGATTTATATTCGTAATAGCTATTTTCTCTACTTGCTTTTACTAGGGAATATAACGCCCGGTATAGTGTGAATGATGTGAGTAATTGTGAATGCATAATTTGGTTTATACTGTGCTTAATTGTAACTACTGCTGGTATCAATGTAACTGGTATTTCTTGGCCTATCTTTTGTGATATGTAAGGTGGATGCTTGTAACAAGGCATTATTGTTTGTTTATATGCAGATCATTTCGTGAGTAACGTAGTGCTAGTGGTGGTGCGCTGTTATACAGTGGAATACGCCCCAGTGTCACCCACAGGGTAGGAATCTGTGTTTCTTATTATGTATTGATAACGTCCACGTCTGTATCGCATTGCTGTACTGACATAAGAGTATTTCATATATTTGTGTATGGATAAATATTTATCTGTAAAGAACGTATCCATAATATATGCAACTGCCGGAAGATATTCCTTTATTGTGAGCTGTAACTTATTATATATATTCGAGACTTGTGAAATCATTTACAGTGCAAGTGTAAATATTATATGTTTATTTAATTGTATTGATTGTTTATTTATAGTCTGTTATATTATGTGATTTCAGGGTGTCTTCTTCTTCTACTACTTATCCTACTGTGGAATAAAAAACAACAAGACTCACACCCCGTAACCAGTGTTGGTGTTTGCATATTCTCGCCTTCACATGCCCGGTTACAAATGGAGCTTCCAGTGAGGTTTGTTGTGGATTGGTGACATCGGAGAAGAGCAGCCCACTAACTTCACTATAATGTTTGTCCAGAGAGTCTAATCCAACTACCCCAAGTGCTTGGAACCCCTCTGCTTGGAACCCCTCTGCCCTTTGTGGACTGTGTGATTCAGTGATAGTACTTTTCGTCGGATACGTCACTGAGATTGGAACTATATACTGATCCAGTACTGTATACTGGAACTGTAAGCTGACTATATGCCTGAACTTTATTAATGTGCTGTGTGCAATTGACTGAACTATTCTTTCAATTTTATTACTGGTCAGTGTGAAATTGGCGGATATACTGCTGAAACATTAACCACCAGGATCAGGTTTGAAAATTGCTTCCCAACTATTCTGAATTTTTGCTGATATATATATATACTGTTTATATTGATTTTGACATACACCATACACCTCATTTATCCGTAACTGTTTGCCATCACTCATCTTGCAATTGAGACGTAGGCCACTACCTCCTATTTACAAAAAAAGGAAAAAAAAGAGAAAAAAAAGAGTTGATCGGTTATATGTATACATTGTTATAGGCACATTATTTTGTATGCGTGACAGTAGTGTGATATTAGCATGAATGGGTTGAATTCCTATTGCCCCATGCCCAATAGTGATTTTGTCCATATCTGGTAACATCTTTTTTTAGGCAGCAGGCTGTTAGCTATTTGTTGATTTTCATAGTGCTATTTATTTTTGCTATTTTCATACATCGCCATTTTCTGCTATAGTCTTTAGTCTAGGGTTAGTCATTTTGAAATCGTATCATTCTGACATTTTTGAGTGTATCCATGACGACTAGACGACAAGCTCACTTGGTAAATGGTATTCTATAGCACCTGAATTAACGAACACACTAACTGCAGTATTTATAGTTAGATCTTCCCATATATTTTTATGCCCTGAGTATTTATAGTGTAATTTACGGTTCCGTCTAGTCCACTGTAACTTGTCATATTGTAACTCGTCTTAGTTAATAATATACACACTCCAGTCAGTTACACAAATTTTTCTTTCAGGTTTGCAGTTCAGACGTATTACAGAAACAGGTATTAATTGGCTAGCACAGCGGTTCAGTACCAGCGTTATTACGCTATTCAGCAGGTTCAGCGTTATTACTCCCCTTTTTTCTGACCCCCCCACACACACACCCTATATGAACATGCTTGTTCAAAATTCCTGATCCGTACTGTTTACACCACACTCGCGCTAGGTTGCAGCCACGCGTTTACCATCATCGGCGCTGTTCATTCGCTTTTACCGTCATTCGCGCCTGTAGTTCGTGTTGACCGGTTTTCACGCTGTTCATTTGCGTTTCCCGTCATTTGTGTCTGTAGTTCGTGTTTGCGGTTGTTTGCACTGGTAGTTCATTTTACTGGTGTGCACGCTAGTAGTTCGCTGCTGTTCTTCTTACTGGCAATGCATGTCTTTCAGTATTCATGTTCGTGTGTGCCGGTGTTTGCGTTGGTAGTTCCCATTTTTTCCCGCTGTTTACATTTACCGCTGATCGTTTTGCTTACACTTTCGTTTTCTAAGCTACCGTATTATGTGTAGCCGCTTTGGTGATCACCAGGTATGTTTGTGGTTCACTCGTGTTAGTGGCGCCACCTACACTACGTGTGGTCCTTGTCTTCCATATCTCCGTGTTTGAATAGCCAGATTCTGTGTCACCAGCACCATGGAACTCAGCCAGGAAGAATTGAAGAACATGCTAACGGTGTTTCAAAAGATGGGGATGTCTCCAAAAGCCGATTCTGCAGGAGATTTTAAACAATGGCTCCAGTGAATGGCAAGACATGAGGGGCCATTGGTACATTTAGTGAAGAATGAGGATAGTAACGGCGAGCAATCGACAGCCAGCAATACAAGTACGTCCACTTCATCCTCCACGACCACTTACCAGCACTTTCCTAAAGTTCCATGGTTTAGTGGAGAGAGGGGTAAGGATACTCCCTACGACTTGTGGAGATTCGAAGTGGATTGCCTGCTACAGTCCAAGAGTCACAAGCCCGACGTCGTCCTGCAGGTGGTGAGGAAGTCCTTGAAGGGTGAGGCGGCATTGCTGGCCATGAAACTGGGACATACGGCTGGCATTGAAGAGCTGGTGGCTAAGTTGAAGAGTGCCTTCGGGACATTGCGGAGACGTGAAACCCTGATGTCAGAGTTTTATAGTGCCAGCCAGAAGGACGATGAAGATGTTACTGCATGGGGTTGTAGGTTGGAAAATTTGGTTTACCAGATTTCCGATCGTAGACCCATCAACCCACAGGTGCAGGATGAGGTGCTAAGAACCAAGCTATGGGACGGTCTAAGATCAACGTTGAAAAGCCTGGCTGCTCACAAGTATGACGTCATCACAAACTTTGATGAACTTCGGTTGTGCCTGCGTGAAATCGAGTTTGATCAAGGCAGAGGGAAAGTGGGTGTTCCCAGTAAGAAGACTGCAGCCACAGCCAAAATGACCGCCATGGGAGAAGAGGCTTTGGTTACCAAGAAGGAGGTAGTAGATTTGCAAGAAATGATGAAGGAGATCAAAGCAGAGCTGGCAGAATTGAAAGAGCAGAAAAGCGAGCAAGCTTTTGTCTACACTCAGCAGCATTTTGAACAGCAAGTCCCTCCGCAGCCCTACCCCACACTACCCCCTAACCAACAGATGCACGCCGGCCACCCTGCCACTCAGAATTCCAACCAGCGGCAGGGAAAGAGCAAGAAGAACTCTGCTGCATATCAGACTCAGAGATTCCCACCACCAGGTGGTGTGTCGGAGTTTATGTATACTTTTGTCTTTTTGAATTTGGTGCTAATACTGTTATATGGAAATGGAATAGGCCTTTGGATTATGGACGCGGATATTCTCTAATGGACGACGGCTGGATTATGAATGACGGACTAGACGCTTGTAATGAAAACCTACAACCCACACGCTCCATGGCACCACAACCAGGATTACCAAGATTTTAGTCGCCCTCTGCACCGGCATCTACTAGACCACCAACTGGTGGTATGGGAATGCCCGGTGTGATGCCGAAATGTTACGGATGTGGTGACCGTGGACTCATCGCCGTAGGATGTCGCGTACTATTGGACCATTCATGGAAACCTTTAAACTGGCCCAGGCCTATGGGGAGGGGTCCACCATGGGCTTAGTCGAGCGCCCCGAGATGAAGAGAGTGCCGGATGGTTTAGTCGGAGGTGCCAATGAAGCAGATATTACCATGGAGGGTGTTCCAGTTAAGGCGTTACTGGATACG
>JAVTVY010032099.1:0-13366 GCA_036873755.1 Hanleya hanleyi | reverse complement strand
AAGGTCACTGGCCTAAAAAACAGGAAATCACTGAAGTGTTCGTGTCCGATCTATATCTCTGAACGTTTTCTATCCACAGTTGCAATTTTTTGTGAGTGGATACGCCAGGTGGAGACGATGTGTCGCGTACCAAAATTGAGGTCGAGGTCAGAGGTCAAAGGTCACTGTTGCCAAAAATCAGGAAATCATTGATCGTTGACAGTTTTCTATCTAAAGTTCTAATTTTTGGTGAGTGGATGCCCGAGGGGGGGAACGATGTGTTGCATATTAAATGTAGGTCAAGGTCAGAGGTCAAAGGTCAGTGTGATTAAAAAATCAGGAAATCGTTAAAAATTTCTAATTTTTTGTGAGTGGGTTCAATAGGCGGAAATGAAGTGATGCGTACCAAAAATTAGGTCAAGGTCAAAGGTCACCGACCCCAAAATTAGGAAATTATTAAAAATAACATTTTTTTGTGTCAGTAGATACATTAGGGGGACACGATGAGTCACATACCAAAATGTAGGTCAAGGTCAAAGGTCAAGGTCACTGTGACCCCAAAATCGTGAAATTGTTAAAAATCATGAATTTTTGTGTCCATTGAGAAAAGGTCAGAGGTCAAAGGTCAGTGTGATTAAAAAATCAGGAAATCGTTAAAAATTTCTAATTTTTTGTGAGTGGGTTCAATAGGCGGAAATGAAGTGATGCGTACCAAAAATTAGGTCAAGGTCAAAGGTCACCGACCCCAAAATTAGGAAATTATTAAAAATAACATTTTTTGTGTCAGTAGATACATTAGCGGGACACGATGAGTCACATACCAAAATGTAGGTCAAGGTCAAAGGTCAAGGTCACTGTGACCCCAAAATCGTGAAATTGTTAAAAATCATGAATTTTTGTGTCCATTGAGAAATTGAGGGGAGACGGTTTGTCATGTACCAAAATTTAGGTCACGGTCAAAGGTCAAGGCCACTGTGACCCCAATATCAGGAAATCATTAAAAATCATGATTTTTTGTGTGCATTGTTAGATTGAGGGAAGACAATGTGTTGTGTATCAAAATTGAGGTCAAGGTCACTGTGACCCCAAAATCAGAAATCATTAAAAGTCACATTGACATATGCCTGTCGAAGATGAGGTCGTGTAATGCGATGTTGCGTTCTGTCCATTCATCCATTAAAATTTGTTGTCCATGCGATAGCTCTAGTTTCAAGGTATGGATTGGTACCAAACTTTGAGTATACCTTACTCACCCTACTGAATCGACAAGTGTGATTATAGGTGAATGCACCAGTCCATTTGTCATGTGACCATGAACTGTAGGTTGAATCACTTCACATTGAAGCCGCATAACAGCTGCAATGTTATAATGAGGCAACATGTGATTATATATCAGATATGTCGACAGTCCATTGTAGCTACCATTTGTCTTGGCAACAGTCCATTTGGCGAATCATTAGGCCCCTAGATCAGACGATGTGCTCTCTGTGCATCATTCACAAGTGCATGTTGACCTACAATGGACTGTCGATCGGTCCGATGATGATACAATGGACTGTCGTAATATCAGACAGACAGAGAATATACTATTAATGGTTCATATTCCTCTTAAACACACACACGTGGAAGGAATCGAGAGATGAATGAGTCAGTGATACATGAGGCAGGTAGTAAGTTCCCACGTGTTCATTTTGTGCTCATTTCCTCACACTATAATTCGATGCTAATACCTACAATGGACTGTCTACCAACACCTAAAAACACCTCTCGCCGCAAAAATGTTTAAAATTTTGTTAACTTGAAATAGTAATAACCCTACGTTTGGTGACAATATAGTACGATATTTCTCCTTCAAAATATGACTGGACACCAGTAACCATACCTGTCATCGATATGCTGAAAATCGTTCATTTTCGGCTGTGGTCACTGTCGTCTGGTCAGACACACGCCCACGCTTGATAACGAAAGCACTGGAAAACCTACCATTGACTGTAATTTGACACGTGACCGGCGGTTTTCACCTATAATCATACTTGTTGATTCAGTAGGGTGTTACTCGCATGGCAAAGTGGAGCCATACATATGAGGTCAATTTGTCAAAGGTCTAGGTCGCAAAAATGAATCAAGCTTAGCTGACTAAATGTGTTGGAATATTCAAAAGTCTTTCCCCTGCATTTATATGATATTGTCCTGTTGAGTTGTCTCCCATGTTTGAAACGCTTCATTTAGTTAAACTGTTGTGAAATAAAAAACATACATTTACAAATTTAACGGGGAGAGGAGTCCTTTATGAACTTCACACCTCTTTATTAACTCAAGGACAAAGGTTTACTTCATCTCTTTCTTCTTCCTTCATGAAAAATTCTCTCATCTGAAAGGAATTCATTTGCAGGAAAACTACTATTTTCTTGTGTTTGACTATTGTCGATTTCAGTGTGGGATATGTGAGCTCTAAGCTATTGCTTCAAGGTCAACTAGTTACCAAGAGCTGAGCTCATTTTAGTTTATCATTCAATATAAGATGTGATATATGTTACATTCTTATAAGCAAAAAATTGTAGACCTTTCTCTGGATTGCTAGATCAATTGGAATCAAGGCTATCAAACAATCTTGAAATTTGAACCAATGTAATTCCAGATATACGGGCGTATATTGAAGCCCCTTGGGCTCTTGTTCATTATTCATGTAAATATTCTTTGTTGTTGCGAATTAGAGAAATAATGGTGAATTGGAGAAAACATGTTGAATTAGAAATAAATGTGAATTAATGGTGAGTTAGAGAATACTGGCGAAATAGAGAATAAAGACAAATTAAACGGCGAATTAAAGAATACTGGCAAATTTAATAATGACCCTATTACAGAATAATGGCGAATTAGAGAAAAGATGTCGAATTAGAAAACAAAGGTGAATTAATGGCGAATTAGAGAATAATGGTGAATTAGAAGCTGGGGTGAATTAGTGATTATTAGCGCTTATGGCGAATTAGGGAATAATGGCGAATTGGAGAAAAGATGTTGAATCGGAAAATAAATGTGAATCTGTCCAGGGGCTTTCACTGGAGGTTGGTTGCCCACACATACGACAGGTGTAGGTCTTCCTTGGTACTTTAATTGGAGCTGGAGCAGACTCTTCTCTTGGCTCTTCACTAGGCTCTGGTGCTGTCTTCTGGGACTCTTCTCTCTTTCTGGCCTCCTGGGCTTCAAGCTCCTTTTTTTCTGCGCCAAACTGTTGTCCTCGAAACAACAGGACCTGGATCAGATGTCCCCTCAGCTGCAGATGGAGAGGACACAGTGGCAGATGGTGGTGCTTTCCTTTTCCGAACACGGGCCATGCCAGTTGTATCTTGTGGCTCCAGAAAGGTAAGAGGGTCATCAAGCTCAGATGGGGGGCTACTGGGTCGGTGTCTGGCTTCCAGAAGGGGGTCTGCAGCCGTGTGCCACCTTGATGGCATGACTCCCTGCAATAACATAGCTATCTCATTCATCTGGTCTGGTTCTTGTCCCATTTGGTGAGGGTGGTCTCATTGATATCAAGCAACACCAGGTTAGTTTCATCTAAGAGGGCCTTACTGTTCAGGAGCCGTTGTTTGACAAGGTTTTATTCAGAAAATATCTGCTTGTAACGTGATGCATGGGACTCTTTCTGAGGCTGTTGAATTTTGTTGCACAAGTGAATACAAATGGCCTCCACAATCCTGCTCTTGTCCGGATATGATGCTTGGCCACCGGACCCTATGAGGAAGTTCCTGGGAAAATGTACTCAAGAATAGATTGGTCATTAAAGACAAATCCTTACTCTTATTTGAACAAGATAAAAGTTAACCCAAAAGAGAAACGGAGAAGAGAAGGAAAATAGCTTTCATATATTGTCTTGTATATTCCTTTGTACATACAAGTACATCTTTTATTAATACAAGAGATTATCAACTTGTTTGCAAAATCCTTAATACATTTTGGCAGCCTCAGCCCCAACATGACCATCTTTGGATTTGGCGAATCGTCCCCTGGTTCGGTTCCTGGCTTTAAATGTATACACAATTGGTTCCTTGTCAAAATCGATGAGTGCATTATAGAGGTGTTTGATGCGCCGGGTTTCGGTGAGGTTCACACTGATGCCTGTCAGAGACATCAGAGCCTGTGCCAGCACATCAACCCTGTCCCAGCCAGGAACACCCCTTGAGTCAACAGATGTCTCATCGACCATGGTCTTCTCGGGAACATCATCCTGCATTCAAATAAAGGGCAAGCTGAAGGATATCGAATGAAAGATAAATAACTTGACACATATGTACAGATTATGAGCAGAAAACAAAGGAATTGTTGATAACCGGCAATCCAGAAACTTACATCTGATATGTCACTGGAAACCAATGGGGCTGTAGAAATAAACACTTCATCTTCCCAAGTTGGAGATATGTCAAAACTGTCCAAACTTGCTTCCTCAAATCCCTCGTCAATCTCACTGTTCATCTCCTCCTCTTCCTTCGGTAGAATGAGTCCTGTCTGTTCATACAGATACTCCATACCTGTGAAACAATAACCCCATACAAAGGGAACAGCAATGATAATCACTCGCCCAATTAACACAATTAAACATATTCGAATACAAGCACTATCATGTGTCTTTAATTATAAAACTATACCTGTGCTCTGTAACTTACCAATTAGCTCTCCTGTATACTGACGGGGCCTGAAGCTCACTGGGATGACTGGTACGTGTGCCATGAATCTTTCTGCTGTAGTCTCAGGTTGAATGTTCGCAGTGGCCCATGCTCCAGTTGAGATGCTGCAAGAGCCCTGCTGAAGTTCCATCTCGTCATCCCATCCAGTAGGTATGCCTGGAAATTCACAGCCCCAGCAGAAGTTCCAGGGATGAATCGCGCCAGGTGTAGATGAAAGCTCTCCAGTGAGGTTGACCCCCTTAGGGAGGGTGTCATAATTCCGAACGCCGAACTCGTTCGCACCGATACGCTAATCCGTTCAAGCGGTAACGACTAAATCAAGAACATGCGTTCATGTGTACACGAGGAAGCGTTTCGTCCGTAACGCCCGTTCGTTACTATGTGAACACCCGTTCAAGAAATTTTATGAGCGAACGACTGTTCCAAATGCAAGAATTAGTTCCCGAAGGCGTTCCCGAATGATTAATCTTCTATGTACACATAATTCAAGTATTCATTGAGAGGCTCGAGTTGACCTTCGTTTTGTAATTTGTTTATTTAAACGTATTACCACGTTCATAGGAAACAGCAAAAGACTGCGACGGATGTCCAATAAAATCCAACCGTAACAAATATAACGGGCGAATTTGTTTTTCCATAAATGAATCTGAAAATTTGCCCCAAAATATGGTTGCGGTCTCGGAATGATACAATTTTTCTCCCGGCAAAACTCGCAGGTGACGGTTAAATTATGTACGGTAATTTCCCTATTAATTCACCTTCCAAATTTAATTCGAAAACGGCCGATTTTTCCGCTGTCGTGATTTTGTCCATCCTAATAAAACGAACACGGGAGCATTTTCAATATCCGTGAAACAATAAATTCGAACACTCCCGTTTTCGCCACGGAGTTCGTGCCGATGAAAGTAAAGTGAATATGTTACTAGAATCTCGTATAGTATATCGGCGTATGCTATTATTTGTAAGCGCAGAGAAACAACAGGGAATGGTACAATATAATCAGACTGAATTACTATTACTTACAGTCTATAAGGACAAAATTTTATTCAATTAACTCCGCAGTCCTGTAATTTTATCCTAACTTGATCGCGTTTCGCCGCAGTCGGGAAAAATATATATACGGTAGTCCCTCGCACGTGGTCGAGTGTCTGCACACGGCCCGCTATTGAATCATTCTTCAGTTTCCAGCGTTCGTATATCAAATATCTTTCTTTAAACCAGCATTCCTTTATTTGAAAAACACACATTATTTTAAGTAACAAATTTGAGAGATCTTCAACGTTAATATTTGTTCGTCGTATATGCTAAACCCCTCGCTGTCCCCCATTTACCTGCCCGACCTGCCCTGTATTATTCGTATGGGAGGCACTTGGGCCGTGTTCAAAGGAGGCACTGGAAGGGAGCAGAGTTCAAACTTTGTCGGGTGACGTTCCCGCGGAGATATCAAGTTGTAACGTGTGTGCTGGTGAATTGCATCAGATTTCTTCACAGCAACTGAATTCTTCGTTTGGGGAAAGCAAGATGCGATTTAACCTTTCGGTATGCTGTATGCTATTCGTTATATTTTCAGGTGAAGTGGACAATCAAACGACCATTATTTGACGTCAAAAATGAGCCATCACGAAAAGCCTTTTGGAAGGATGTACATTTAACGTTGATTTTACTTTAGTATTTTGATCAATAAAAATTTCTAAAAATAAAAAATCTGGACTACAATTCTCGAGCATCTCTTGTTTGTGCATGACAACGTATCGACAAGCCTGGAAGATCACAAACAATGGTGAAAGGGTTTCCTTTTTTCTTTCATAACATCCATTCCCCCCTCCCTCCCCCTAACAGTCCATACGTCCGTGTTTTTATCCACACGACAAGGTGAGGTATTTACGCAGACCCCATGTGGTAAGTATATTTGACCGTAAACAAACCTACAGAATTACGGTGATCGATCTGACTCGTCCTGCATTCTTCATCAGGTTCTCTGATTTTTCTCCCTTCTAATAATACTCAACATACAATATCTAATAGCATGTTCGTGAAAGAGGCCGTATTTTTATTATTATTATTATCATTATTAAGGTTCATTGTAACAAACTTGAAACGATGTGTTCACCTCGCACGACATAATAGTATACCCCCTCAGTGCCCCTCAATTTCCTACTGAAACACCAAGCCTCCACATGAATGGCAATTGCTGCAGGTCTCCTTTGATATTTAAATTGTCAATGGCTACATTGTTTTGAGTACCGGGATAGTTTGCTAATGAAGTATTAGTTTATTTTTAGCCTGTCCAGCTATTTCCCCATTCAGCACAGCTTGTCCTCCAGAGAAAACCACATAAAATGGAAGAATCCAAAGTCAGGATATAGGGTGAAGTTTCCAGTGGAGAGAATCTGAACAGCATGAAATATATAGTGAAATAGGAGAGTCCACGTGCAGCATGCAAGTTTCACCCAGACTGAAAATGACACTTATTCATATGCAAATGAGATCGTGTGTAATAACATTTAATTGACTGCCTGGGGAATACCTTGTCCCTTCGGAAGCCCAAATTCAGCTCTGGGTGAGGATGCGCGATTCACCAGCAAGAGGTAATTGAAAGGGGTTTCAAATTAACGCTGCAGTATTATGGGTTTGTGTGTTAATGAGTGACCCTTGTTCGTCCTGTAAATTTCACAATACCTCATTCAAACTTGTTATATCTTGGCTTTGATTGCATCTATCGTTTAATGAAACATAGACAGGAAATCACACAGTTGACAAACGTCAGTTTTCCCACCAGGGGACACAAACAAATTTTGCGATGTGAAGCGCCGACAACAATCTATCGTTTAATGAAACATAGACAGGAAATCACACAGTTGACAAACGTCAAATTTTGCGATGTGAAGCGCCGACAACAATCATCTCTGCATGTGCTCTGTTTTGTTCAAATATAGTTATCATAAAGACTTACCCTTTCCGGTTTTGTTAAATATTTTATTGTGAATGAAAATATTTCTTACGAATACCCACGAACTTACCAAAATTCCAGCAATCAAAAATTCTTTAGAATTACACTGCGCTTTTTTACACGTCCTCTGACAATGTGTCCATCGCAAATTAACATATATCTCGAATCTTAGGATGATGGGTGTCCCGTTCTCACTCAGTTTCCATCGTGAAAGTTGCAGGGTTATTTTGTTCTCACTCATTTTCCATCATGGGAGTTATTTGTTTGTATCCATTTTAATTTCACCCAATTGCATTATGGGACCTGATGTTTATAAAACCACCTCTGATAGGACATGTAGAAAGTCACGCGTCGACACCCTTCCTTCTTCCGACGGAGAAAACAGGAGCGCATGCATGGTAAATGAAAAAAATAAATTTGGGAGTTCGTTCATTCGTGATAAAATTGAACTATAATATGTATGAAGCCTATACATTCTTTTTTTGTCCAGTCTGTCTGTTTTTCAGATATGGCTGCATGAGATGAAGAAACGGCATCTGAAGCAAGCGATATTTTGCGCCCATCTCCGGTATTTAACTATCATTATTGCATTTTGATCTTTCGCCATACCAGTATACTTTTAATTGTTCATTACATGCATGTGCATTAAATTTAACTTTTTGTTTTCAATCTTTTTATTGTTTTTTTTTTCTCCAACTCTGATGCAACCACAATATGCATTAACGGAGTACATTATTTCTTGTTCAGTCTGACTGTTTTTCAGATCTGTCGTGAATGAGATGAAGAACAGCATCTGAAGTCCGTGATATTTTGCGCCCATCTCTGGTATTTATCCATCAATCTATTGCATTCTGATATTTTCCCTATACCAATATACTTTTAATTGTTTATTACATACATGTACTTAAATTGAACTTGTCAACCTTTTCATTCTTTTTCCCTCAACTCGGATGGAACCACAGTATATCCATTAGGACTTGTAGGTCTCCTGCGATTTAAAAAGAAAGAAAGAATTTGTGTACACATCACTTTTCCCGATCAAGTTTAGCCTTTCATGGGTCACCAATGCTTCAAATATTCGTTAATAGTCACAATCAGAAGCAAATTACCAAGGAGGCGTTTTAGCAGACAACTGCAAGAAAATGTGGCGAAGGCAGAATTCACATTAAAGAATCCACGATATCCTCTATGGAGCCGACATCCTGGACGTCAATGGAGCGGCGACTCCGTCATTCAACAAAGCTTTAGCTCCGTCAGCCTGTTCCCTTCCTCTGTCTACTGCATTTTGTCCGTAATCATCAATGGCATTAATTAAATGTGAGCTAACTGTTCTTGCATTCTCTTCAGCCACACACCTCTCAATTGTTATCTCTTTATTTCTAACAGGTACAATGATGTCAGGGTGGAGTGACAATGAAATATCTGTCCAACATTTCGGCCATGGTATTGATGCGATCACATGCATTTCTGGACTTCATGTATCATCAGATGATCTTTGAATATGTTCTCTTAACTGAGAAGGTCATAATTCCTTTCATTGAGAATTAGTTACCCTGATACAATCTTCGTGGCTTAGCTGGTATATTTTATAGGGGACTGTACGGGTACGATATGCAGCATATATGATGAATACGGTTCGCAACGTGCATGGGTACAATATATTCAATATTTATATGCAAGCGTCTAGTCCGTCATTCAATATTCAGCCATAGTAAACCATTGAAGTATTTCCGCGTCCATGATCCAAATTCATATAATTGCATTAGCATCAAATTAAAGGGATAAATAATAGTATACATAAAACTAGCCGTCAACAGTTCTCAATGATGCCGACAGGACATCATGATGTTCTAAAAATATCAAATCCGTATGGCTTTAAATTCTCAATTCATATGATTTTCATATGGATTCCCTGTTTCAATATCGGTAAATCTCGCAGTTGATTATAGGGACACAGATATTGTTCAAATGTTGAGTATTTCATCCTAAGGGACTAATAAGCCAAATGTGGGCGCTTTTAGGCAGATGAGCCTGCTTATGCACGAGAACTGCATGGTTTACGGGCGAATTTTTGTTACCTGCGCGAAATCTGAATTCATTGGAAATTGAACAATTCATTGTTATGGGAAGGTAGGCCTAGGTCATTTCACTGCACAAATTAAGAGTCGATCAGTAGTCACCCTTGAAGAACTCCAACGTACGCATTTGAAATATCGGAATAATGTTCACCAAAATCCAGACATAGTGACAAGATTGTCAGTCTATTGCTCTCTCTATTGGACACGTGCTTTAGTTTCTTGTTTTACAGAATTTGCAGTATCAGCAAGTCAGATATTTCTATCGTCACACACTTGATTCAATGAAATGATTTCTCAATGGAATTGGTCGTGAAATAAAACCTGGTGGCCGAATAGCTTAGACTGGAGAAATCCAGCCTGATAAGATGTTATTTATTGCGGTAAGGCTCTGTAGACGGCACACAGAGCCGCATACTTCCTGTTTCTCTATAAAATAATTAGATTTCATCAGACTGAAATTAGTGACCAATCTTTTATCGAATTGAAAATATTCAATCTAATAGATTGAAAACTATAAAATGAATCTGTTATAGACAAAAAATTTAATCTACTAGATTAAAATTTTCAATCTAATAGATGGAATATTCAATCGAATAGATTGGTCACTAATTCCAATCGGATATAATTTTCAACCTAATTAGTTTAGAGAGTTGGAAATATAAATCCCGGAGTTGGTTACTCCGCTTCAACTCCGTTTACATTCAGATGTGGCTTTTAATAAACGTCAAATTTATGTGGAAGACAGAAGTTCACAACACGAAAGGAAAAAGGGCTACGAGACACATTTGGGATGAAGATCAGAATGTTTTTTGCTAAATTAGTTTTAACCCCAAAACTTCAGATGACTTATAGCTCATATATTGTTAGAAATATAGCAGTGAAAGAGACCAGTCTTGGTTTTTGTAGGCAACAAGGTACGTCGTGTATTATCATGTAAATCGGACCCACAATTTTTCTATAAATACAAATCAGTGCAGAAATATACATGCCTTTAACATTGAAGATATGATGTCGAGATGTCGGGTCCGGAGTACGATTTGTTAAACTATAACTTTTTTTTTCTTTTTCTTTTTTTTGATAGGCATTTAGAAGTTGGCGTATATAACAAACAATTCTAACTTCTTTATTGCTGTGGAGCTGACGTTCGTTGGAGATACTTCCAACTTTTTCAAAGCTATAATGTACTATAACTCTTTCAGAACTATGAAATAACTGTTTTATCTCCTCCTACATCTTAGTAATATTACTGATGCTCGAGTAACAACAGAATGAAGTGAAAAAATAAATATTTGTATGGCGGACAATCAAGATCCATGACACGACGTTATACACTCTCGTGGAATCAGACTATATATTTCCTCCAGTCACGACGTACCGTGAACGCTTGCAGACAATACCAACTCGTAATATGGGAATTGTCTTATTGGTGACTCTTGACGTCAAATTTATCTCTGTATCTCTCTCCCCCCTTCTCTCTCATAATATACTACAATAGTCTAGTCCGGCATTCAATGTTCAGCCGTCGTCCATGAAAGAATTTCCGAGTTCATAATCCAAAAATCTAATTCATATAACAGCATTAGCACCATATTCAAATAACTTTTTGAACTCGTTCAGAAAACTTGTGATATGTCCGATATCTGGAATGAGGTTCTATATTCAATGACCAGCTGCTTTTGTTTTCCCCTTAGTACAACTGGATGAGCATAATGATTGACGATTGACCCATCACTGACGATATATTTTATGGATGAAAGAGCAGACGCATATTTTATTGTTTTAAAATTATATTTCTCATTTGACTGTCGAGTTTTTGGGGTCAGGGTCGTGGGGTTTGAGTACTGGCCGACGGGCGATATGATGGAGCCAAGGCTCCGTGGGCTGACGGAGGCCAATCTCCACAGATTTACGAACTCACGTCTCCGTTGTTGATTTACTCTCAATATCCATTGCTGTCTTCGTATGGTACCGTGCCCGGTATGACAGAAAGAATCCAGTCTCGTCACCTGTTCCTGCTTGACCACCCACGATGATTTATTTATTACTTACCTTAATTCGTTGGCAGTAGTTGGACGAATGCATGCAGTTAGTCAAAGAATTCAGAAAAAACGTGTGAAAAGATTAGTGAACACAGAGCTTTCGCTATGCCATGCACTAACATAATTTCGGAAATACTGAAACTGTAAATTGTAGTTTACATGCCGAGAGAACGTAAATTTCAAAGATTTCAACTAACAAAGATTCCAACAACAGAAGACAATTCGAGTAACAAATAGGACAAAGACAACATTAAAAAAAAGTTTTTTCGGGAGTATCTGAAATATAAAATTAACATGAAATTAATTCAACACTATTCCTAAATATTTACATTTAATACTAAAAATTTGTCTAATGTGATAACAAACGAGAAGGATGTAAGATAATTTTATCGATAGCACAGAAAAATATGTAAGGTTAATATAAATTTTGATAACAATATTAAATAAAAAAAATTCCCTCATATCTCCCAAACTTATCAACCTTTTTACAGTCGCCTTCATAACAGATCATGTTGTGGAACGCAAATAGAATACAGATCTAGAGTGAATGGAAGAAATTCTTGCATGAAGCCTTCACTTTTTGCACGAGAAAACCGGAATGTGAAATTGAAGACCGAAGATTTCCCTGCTGTTCTTGTTGCTTTGACAGCACACGGACCTCGGAGGAAGCATTTGTTCGTGAAGACGCCGTGAAAGATTTCATTCGAATTTAGAGCTTATAAAATTGTTTTTACATTCATACGGCTAAAATTATATATAATAAAAAATATGAAAACAAAAACTCATCTTCCATATTGAGTTTTGACACCTCTTCCACAAAGAAATCTCGGAAATATCGACCCTTGTGTGCGATACCGGTAGGCCCCTACGCCGATACTGCGATACCGTAGTCGATTTCAAACCGGCTCGTTCCAAGTCGCAAATTATTTTCAGATCGCGTCAAGCATATAAATTTTAAACCATGGACGTTAATAAATAAAGAAAACAAACAACGTAACAACCTTTCAAGGTTTTAATAACACCAAACAGCAACATTTTACGACAATTTATTGACTACTGGCTACAATTTTACAAGTGTACAAATAATCTACGTATTTTACTGCAAAGGAATATACAGCCGCGAGCTATTATCGCAAGTATAATGATACGACCCGCAAAGTTTACATTTGCTGATAAGGGCAGGTCGCCGGCAGGGCATTATTGATTCGGGAACGCTGCAGACTGAACTGACTCTATCGCTCACGACAGGGGATAACCGTTCTGTACGTTACGCCGTTACGTACCGAACTGACGACCGTACTGGAAGGTACACCGTACCGTTCGGACTGACAGAGCAGGAACACTGAACCGTTCCGACGGACACGCGAATTGCTGAACGTACCGTTCGGAATTATGACACCCTCCCTTACACACATGAATGTGGGCAGATCCACCCCCCTCCCCACTTCTTCTGGGAGCCAGTGACTGTGTACAATGCCACACCTGAAAAGAAAGGAGACACAAACTGAACATTGTAATGAGGCTGCAGAGAATTAAAACCAAAAGTTACAATTTAAGCAATTTGTGTTTCGATTCAAAAATATACCTCGGGGATCCTGAAGACAGACCACATGCTTCTTCTGTTCCGCCCAAATG
>JAVTVY010032098.1:0-12404 GCA_036873755.1 Hanleya hanleyi | reverse complement strand
GACATTTGCATATGACCTCTGTGAGGTCACTTCCGCTTCCGTTCACGTGATCGGAACTGACCTTGACCCCTGCGCGCGCTAACAATACCGGATAAAAATTGCGCGCAGGGGTCAAAGGTCAGTTCCGGTCACGTGAACGGAAGCGGAAGTGACCTCACAGAGGTCATATTCAAATGTCACTTCCGAGCTCTGAGCTCCACAGGCTTTGAGCTCCAAGAGCTCCGATCCAAGAACTCTGCCACACGGGAGCTCTCACCACCACCACCGGGCGTTGACGCCCGTCAACGCCCGGTGGTGGCGGTGGTGGTGGTGGAATGTGGTGGTGGTGGTGTGTGTGTGTGGTGGTAGTGTGTGGTGGTGGTGCTGGTGGTTGTGTCTGTACATATAAGAATGAACATGTGCCCCTCATCAGTCCTTATGTATTGGTCGACAGATCAACATGTCGTGTACGTGTACGTTCTGTCAGAGAACCTTCTCTCGTCGCGATAGTATGCTCAGGCACATTCAAGGCAAACAACCAAGAGACACCGCCGAGTCCCGCTATAAGTCCAACAAGTGCAGTAGAGCATCCCTATACGATGACGGTGAGCGGCCTACGGCATGTGGAAAGACGTCCTGGGTGATGAAGTTCTTAGTGGAAGGTGTGGCAACCCCAGCTCCGACACATGTTGTTTCGTGTTATAGCCAATGGCAGCCCGCCTACGAAACTACGCGATTACAGAATGCGAGTTTCGTCCCAGGGATTCCTCACGACATAGACGAACCGTATTACTTTGACCCCGAGCAAACCAACGTGGTAGTGCTAGATGATCTGATGAGTGCGGCCAAGGACAATTCACACGTTGCCGACTTGTTTACTAAAGGATCCCATCACAGGAATCTGTCCGTCATCTATTTGACCCAGAATCTCTTTCCTCAAGGGAAGGCGTCCAGAGATATTGCCTTGAACTGCCAATACTTTGTGTTGTTCTCCAATCCCATTGACAGAGCACAAATCCGTGTGTTTGGTAGTCGAATTTATCCTCAGAACATCGACCATTTCATGCAGGCGTTTCAAGGGGCAACAAGTCGTCCGTACGGCTACCTATTCGTAGATTTAAAAGCCCATACCCCCGAAGATCGCCGGTTGACGACCCACCTGCTACCCGGCGAGGGATCACCGCAACGTCATATACCCCGACACCATCCACCGAGTCCACAGCTGGTAGAACAGCGGCAGCAACCCACCCCCATACAGCGGGGTCCCTTCATACCATCAGTCCCGGAATATCACCCAACCGTGAAGGACCAACTCAAACCCGTACAAGGGAATGAACATAATGTGAACTCGAGGCTATGGAAGGGTTTGTTCAAAGAAAGTATGAACGCCGAGATGGGCAAGACGTTGAGGGTCACAGAAAACAAGTTTCAACGCAAAAGGTATTCGAAAGAGGAAGCCGCAATTTTAGCCATAACAGATTGGCACCCAGACTACGATGGGCTTTACGTCAGCGGTATGTCGACCTCGTGCCTCGTGACCCATATGAAATTGTTGGATAAGGATCCAGGCCATATGGAAATTGAAAGAACAGCGTCGATGTTGAAAACCTCGGGCATGAACTGGAAAGCGGCGTATGTCAGAGCAATAGCACAAAAGAAACATTTGTTCGAACGCATCATTAAACGACGTTAAAGCGTTTAGAAAGTGTGTTAAGGCGTTGAGACGGGCGTTAAGGCGTAACGACGGGCGTTGACGGGCGTCACTGCATTTCGATGAATTGGCGTCAATTCCATGAAAATCAGAGCTTCTGAGCTAATTCACCAGGGCGTTGAAGCGTTAAGCTAAGCGTTGATGGGCGTTACTGTCTATAAAAGCAAGCGTATTTCCAAAAACACGCACAATCGACGTTCAACCGTCAACATGGCTTATACTTGCTCTGAGTGCGAACGCACGTTCACCAGACGTTACGATATGATGCGACACCAGAAAAATATACATGGGATTGAAGACTCTGAGGAGTCCGTTGAGGCGGATGCTGATACAGAGACTGCTGAGAGTGTATCGACTGATACCGAAACAGAGATTGCTGAGAGTCTATCTAGTGATACGGAGAGCTTGACCTCAGATAGTCAGACTACGTCCGTGGAAAGTGAGGCAGAACCTACCTTCTGGGATCGTATTGTGACAGCAGCTATCAATACATACGCTGCAGCGATCGAGGACGCCGGAGAGGATAATTTACAACAGACGTACACCCAAATGCGCCCCCGCATCAGGAAAAGTATACCTTACTACCGCTTGAAATGAAAGGCGACCCCACGCACAGGTCCATCTTGAAGACCAAGCGTCACTTACCACCCATCGAGGCCCTGGAAAATGCGATCAGAATGCGCAAACAACTGTTTCAGGACATGCTGCAGGAATAATATCCAGGCCTGCCCGACGACGCTTAGGTCACACCGAGCAAAGATGGAACTTTCTGAAATGGCGACTTCTGATTGGACAAGAATCTAACGAACAGGAACGAATAGGACAGATGCAAATGGTGGCCTCTGATTGGGCAAGAGTCTTTTTGAGTTGTAAACATACCCAACGCGGCTCCCCCAGCGTGGGTATGATGTAACATTGGGGAAAATAAACTATATGAAAAAAAACTTGTTGTTGTTGTTGTTCTCTCAAGTGTCATCCTTGTTGTTGTTGTTGTTCTCTCTCCGGTCTATATCATGGTGTCAAGGCGTTATGTTAGAGCGTTAAGGCGTAACTATGATTGGCCCCGATAAGCCCGGGGACCGATATGCTAAGGGGAACATTGGAACTCTTCTGTGTTCGGAGGTAGTTTTAGTGAAACCCGAAGATAACACCTCCCACGACACTATCGGACCAAGGATGGTCCATCTCGACACCAAATACCTTCTTGCACTGCCCCAAAATGGCCACTTGACTTACTACAACCAACTGCGCATGCACAGATTGACGCGACTTGCATTTTAAAAACACGCCATTCTGACTCTACCCCACACAAGCTTCACTTTGACACCTTCCACGACCCATTCGGACCCATAGCGGTCCATCTCTACCCTAAACACACACCCACATACCCCCAAAATGCCTACTTTCTATACTACGGGCCAGACTGCGCATGCGCAGAATATTGAAAACGGACGAACTTTTTTCAATATTTTTCGTTATTTTCACTTTTTTCGTTATTGAAAACGGACGAAGTCGGATGCTCCTCCACGAGAGCTTCAAAATAAGATCTCATACGACACCATAGGATCATTAGGGGCTCACCTAGACCCCAAAACGTCCACCCCGTATGGGCCTATACCCCATAGCCATGCAGTATAGGCCTATGGGCTTACCCAGGCTTCGGTGAACTTTTTCCAAAAATTTCACCGTTTCGCTTCGAAACCCTTCCCATCGTGTTCTAAATGACGAGACGTGAAAAACAAATCCAGACAACCCATATGACAATGAACGTGTGTGAATTTCCCAGGTTGAACCTATACCCCCATATAGCCAGTATGGAGCTATATGGGCTATATGGTACTTTTCCAAAAATTTCACCGTTTCGCTCCGGGACCCTTCCCATCGTGTTCTAAATGACGAGACGTGAAAAACAAGACCAAACAACCCATATCACAATGAACGTGTGTGAATTTTGCAGGTTGGACCTATACCCCCCATAGCCAGCCTATAGGCCTATATACAGACCTCGGTGACTTTTTCCAAAAATTTCACCGCTTCGCTGCGGGACCCCTCCCATTGTGTTTTTCTCGGCGAGACGAGATAAACGAGACCCCACAACCCATAGTAAAGCCCACAAAAAAAATTGACCACCCCTCCCCCATATAGCCAGTATGAACCTATATACAGACCTCGCTGACTTTTCCCAAAAATTTCACCGATTCGCTCCGGGACCCTTCCCATTGTCATTTTCTTGGCGAGACGAGAAAAACGAGACCCCACAAGCCATAGTAAAGCCCACGAAAAAAATTGACCATCCCCATACCCCATACAGGCATTTCCCCTTATATTGTATAATACAGACCCATATTGTAGGGGTAAAGTCCGTGTTCCGCTTTTTATATTTTCAGAAAAAAAAGCCCGGGGATCGATATTAGCCCTTTTGGCTAGAGTTGATAGGAGTTTTCCCCTATTTTAGGGGTAAAGTCCGTGTTCCGCTTTTTATATTTTCGGGGGAAAATCCTAATTTTACACGCACCCACCCCATTGACTTGATAGGCAGGCCCCGATAAGCCCGGGGCCCGATATTAGCCCTTTTGGCTAGGGTTGATAGGTGTTTTCCCCTATTTTAGGGGTAAAGTCCGTGTTCCGCTTTTTATATTTTCGGGAAAAAATCCTAATTTTACACGCACCCACCCCATTGACTTGATAGGCAGGTCCCAATAAGCCCGGGGACCGATATTAGCCCTTTTGTCTAGGGTTGATAGGTGTTTTCCCCTATTTTAGGGGTAAAGTCCGTGTTCCGCTTTTTATATTTTCGGGGGAAAATCCTAATTTTACATGCACCCACCCCATTGACTTGATAGGCAGGTCCCAATAAGCCCGGGGACCGATATTAGCCCTTTTGGCTAGGGTTGATAGGTGTTTTCCCCTATTTTAGGGGTAAAGTCCGTATTCCGCTTTTTATATTTTCGGGAAAAAATCCTAATTTTACATGCACCCACCCCATTGACTTGATAGGCAGGTCCCAATAAGCCCGGGGACCGATATTAGCCCTTTTGGCTAGGGTTGATAGGTGTTTTCCCCTATTTTAGGGGTAAAGTCCGTGTTCCGCTTTTTATATTTTCGGGAAAAAATCCTAATTTTACACGCACCCACCCCATTGACTTGATTGGGAGGTCCCAATAAGCCCGGGGACCGATATTAGCCCGTTTGTCTAGGGTTGATAGGTGTTTTCCCCTATTTTAGGGGCAAAGTCCGTGTTCCGCTTTCTATATTTTCGGGAAAAATCCTAATTTTACATACACCCACCCATGACTGGATGCCTCTTCACGAATGCTTCACTTTGATACCTCACTCGACCCAATCGGACCATGCAGCGTATTTGAAATCTGGGGACTACTTTTTCTCCGCGGAAGCTTTCTTCCGCGACCGCATTACCGCCAGGCCGCATCACCGCGAAAGAATACGTGCCCAGGGGCCCTTTGCCGGAACTATAGTGACCCAGAGTTACCTCCCCCTAGATTGGAACTCTTCTGTGTTGGAGGTAGTTTTTGGTCTCTTAAGAAACAACGCCACCTGTCGCCACCAAGAGTTATCTCCCCCAAAATGCGGAATTAGATGCGGAGACTATACTACTGCCGCCATTCCATGAATGAGCTCTGCCACTATCGACGAAGAAAATGAAGACGTAAATGAATAATGCTTATCCTGCATTATCGTATAGCTTTTAAACAGTGTTAGTCCATGCTTGGAATGATACCTGTTATGAAATTGTCTCCCGGAAAGTCTGTAACTCGCTGTGTTGTACTGTACACATTATATTTCGCTTCCAAAAGATATGCGCAACCCCCACATCCGTACACGCGTGAATGTGTGTGGCTTTTATGTGTTTGTGTGTTTTCATTTTTCAGATATCCTTACAGTATACCTCCTTATGTTACTACATTGACCAGGGCGTTGAAAATATCCTCTTATTTACTGCTGTCCAACACTGTATACCGGTACTCAACCTATCACGTCCCGACAGACTGTAGTAGATCTTTTAGCTTTCAATTTAGCCTTTAGATAGTCCTATATCTCTCAAAAAGAAGAAAACAAAGAAATTATGATGGAATTGGAGTCATTTTACTGTGAGAATTATGTTCTCTCTATTCTTTCTAAAAATTGATTGAAGAATATTAGTTTTTCTGCACTCTTCGAATTATCCGATATTTCCACGATCGTACTAGACGTTTGACGACAATTGAACTTCAAATTTAAGACGAGTTCTTGGAGTTCGGGTAAGTTGCTCTTAACTCATGGCCGTAGACAAGGGGGGCATGGCCCCCTCCCCCCAAATATTTGCAAGACAAACAAAAAATAGACGTGTTTGTGAAATACATATTCCCCACTGCGTGTTTGTCAGAGGGGAAAGTGGTCAAGCAGAGGAAACGAGGCATGTTTAAGCATACAGTTAATAGGGGAGTTTCGAACCGCCTTTTACATCTAGACTGCTGGCGCTCGTGTTGTTAAGAGTTGAGATTGATTCTTGGCCTTATTTTCTACGAAAATCTGTCGTCGATAATTGCATGTATAAAATTCTCTAATCGAACTTGTAAATCAATGAGAAAATCATGTCCGTCTCAGTGCACCAGCGCGGGCAGTTGCGAATCACTTTGGTAAGAAGCGGATCACGCCATCTAGCGGTCGTTACAGCCGCTGAGAATATATATATATATTTTTTTTGTAAAGCCTGAGTGGTCATCTATCACCAATATCCCAATAGGCGAAAAATGATGTATCACATGCCTGGACTTTGTTGGATTGCCATTACAGAGGCAGAAATTTTTCATAGACAACGACGGCCTGATCTGTCTGACCATGCCATATACGGAAATTATCCTCACTAATTAAATTAATTCTCTCAGGATTTCGATAGTTCGTTATTTGTTCACTGACGACACCATTCATTTAAGATTGAACCTGACGGACCTGGTTCAATAGAAACCTGCCGAAAATGTTTCCCCATCTGACCTGATATACTGCATGGAATTCAGATTCAAATTTAAGAAAGTTACACACACGTTCCATCGTGTTTCTGACAGCTGAACGAATTCTACTCGCATATTCAAGATTACAATATATAAACTCTCTAAATGGGCATCGGACATCTATTTAGCATCTATATTTGGACAAAAGAAAATAGAGGAAAGGACACACAGATATATTTTCCCAATTTTAATAATGAAATCTTTAATTTTGAAATCTTTGGTATGTGTGTGGTGGGGTGGGGGAAGGGGGGGAGGGGGTGAAGACTATCCCGTTCTGTGACTTAAAATTATTCTAAAGCAATAACTTTGCCCAAGAGACATTTGTCCGTGTGCAGTCTTCAATGTCACAATTCGTAATCCGGAATTGACATCTCTAATGCCGCATTATATTACAATGCTGGCGAGTTAAGGGTTATCGCAAATCATTAGATATTGTGTTTGACCATTAATATGATTCAGTCACTGAAACGAATACTGAAATTACCACTTAAAGCCATTTTATTTCTCGTAGATTCAACACTTAAGAAATCACACGCGTTTTTGTCCCAGCGTGAATTTGCCATTGCGTGGTACCGGAAGCATTACCATGCCGAATTGACCGAGAAACAAACAACGCAGGTCGGTTGTTCGACATTTATCATGTTTATTTGGGTCCACAGAAACAGACGTTGCAATAAAAATAGAAAAGATTTACACAGAGGCTTTATTGCAAGAAATATAAGGCGTTCATTAGGAAAGTGATCCGCAAGTCACCGAGATTCGGAACCCACAAAACTACTGTATAAATTCCCTCCAAAATGTACGATTACAAGCGTCTAGTCCGTCATTCATAATCCAGCCGTCGTCCATTAGAGAATATCCGCGTCCATAATCCAAAGCCCTATTCCATATTCCATATAACAGTATTAGCACCAAATTCAAAAAGACAATCATAGTATACATAAACCTAGGCTTGTTTCCTGCAAGAGAGAAGCGGTCAACAGTTTTCAATGATGCCGGCAAGACATCATGATGTTCCAAAAATATCAAATCCGTATCGCTGATCAGTATTCTTAATCCATAATATTCGTTGTAAAGTCGTCATCTAAAGAAAGATGTATCTCAGTCACGCTTTGATTGTGACTGTTCATATGAGTACCATGAGGATCTTGAAGTACATGGGTTCATACGGCCCCTAGCCCCGGGTTAAGCGGAATTAGACACAAATTACGAAACGTAGCGCCATAGATCTTGCACGCTACGTTCGTATTTTGCTATCAGCATGCGATATGTATCGCCAAATTTGAGAAACTTTGAGTGGAGGCGCTTGGTGGAATAGCCCTGTTTTATAAGTTTCTGCAACAATGTTTTGTGACGTTGATTAAAATCGTCACATTTAACACAGGATCTAGCCAATGCTACTAAGCGAGATATGTATACGCCATATGCAGGTCCCACTGGAATATTACTGTCCAGAAAGGGGTAGTTTACGATGTCGAAATTGTAATCATCTCTTTTGTCATAAAGTCGACGAGAGAGAATGCCCGCTTCATTTTTATAGAGATAGAGATCTAAATATGATGTGCCTGTAGGGCTATCTGTAGTTTCCTTCAAATCCAGTAAAGGTGGATATATATCCTTCACTGCGTCATTTATATATCGATTATCTACAGCGAGAAGATCGTCTATATAGCGTTTGGTGAATGAGAAGGAACGGGCTTTGAATGGATCGGTTTTTGAAAGCGTCTGCATATAGTCATATTCATAAGAGAACAGATACAGGTCAGCCAACAGGGGTGCACAATTAGTACCCATTGGAATATCTATATGCTGCTGATATATTCTGCTGATATACAGACACGTATTCCCTCCAAAACCACAACCTGGATAAGTCGCTGAGCAAATTAGTTTGCACAACGTTTTTTTTGTGTTGACCAAGTTTGAGGTTTAATAACCCTGGAACGAAAAAACCCACACATAAAAGCAAGAAAGACAAAAAAAACTGGTTACAACGTGTGCGTTTTAATGTTGAGTTTTATTCACTGGGAAAGGCTAAGAACGCATCTCCAGTCATCTGGGATCCTGCAGCTTCCGGGGCCTAGGCGGCCCCTGGACCCTCGCCTTATTGTGCTGTCATAGTATAGCTCCCCCCGCCCCAAATCTGAAAAACTTGTCTACGTCCTTGTAACTGCAGGGTTCTTTCCTCAGTTTCAAGAAAAATCCAAATCTCGTTGATATTCACTCTTAAAATAATTCATGGATTTTGTTCCAGGTTTTGTTCAGGCCATTTGACGACATTGTGTTTCAAGGATGATTTTTTTATATTTTTCTTGAAAATGAGGAAAGAATCGTCTAGAACGATCGTGGAAATGCCGGACGATTTAAAGAGTGCAGAAATACTAATATTCTTCAGTCAGTTCTTAGAAAGAGTAGAAAGAACAAAATAACTTCAATTCCATCATAATTTTCTTTCTTTTTCTTTTCGCGAGTTATAGAACTATCTCTCTCCGCTAAATTGAAAGCTTATCGATCTACACTACAATCTGTCGGGACGTAACATATTAAGTAACGGTATACAGTGTTGGACAGCAGTGAATAAAAGGATATTTTCAACGGCCTGGTAAATGTGGTCACATAAGAACAACTGAAAAACGCAAACACATAAAAGCACACAGAAAAGCCACACACACATACACACGTAAATCCAATGGGAATAAAGAAATCCAAGACGATGTACGGATGTGGGGGTTGCGTATATTTTTTGGAAGCGAAGATATAATTTGTACAGTACAACACAGCGAGTTACAGACTTTCCGAGAGATAGATTCATAACAGGCATCATTCCAAGCATGGACTAATCTTTAACACCATTTAAAAGCTATACGATAATGCAGGATAATCATTATTCATTTACGCTGACATTTTCTTCATCGATAGTGGCAGAGATCATTCATGAAACGACGGCCTCGCCATACGATCCACATCGCAATAGCTGCTCCCTAAGCATGCGCAGATCGATTTTGTCCTAAAATACCGGAAGGCGGCGGGAACGGCGACGTCGCGTTTAAACAGAGCGACGTCGCGTCGCGTTCTATCTCTTAACATTATAGAAACGCGACGGGAAGGGCGACGGGATGGGCGACGTCGCGAGCGACGTCGTGAACGACATCGTGGGCGACGTCGCCCATCGCGTCGTGTTGATTAAAGCGACGCGCGACGGGAAGGACGACGTCGCGTCGCGTTCTGTCTCTTAACATTATAAGAACGCGACGGGAAGGGCGACGTCGCGAGCGACGTCGTGGGCGACGTTGCCGTCCCCGTCGCCTGCGACGCGCGACGCAAAAATGGCCGAAATGGAACACCATAATTTGCTGATATATAAACGTCGAATGATTTGATGATATCAGCAAATGATTTATATTAAATGATATCATTAAATCCCCCCCCCCGCACCCGGCAAGTTCAACAGATATAAAAAGATCTAAAATTTCATCGGAACGTTCGGCAGATAGCGTTTCTGATCATACTGAGTTTACGGCTTAAATAGACACCGTCATACCGTGACTGCTGTTTCAATATGCACTGGCTTTTGGACTATCTGATTAAACAAGTATCCATATCATATATAACAGATCAAATCAAGCTATATGAATGCATGAGGCTTTGTCAGTTGTATCTTAAGTAGTAGTAGAACAGCATCTGGGGTCGTATTATTAGGAAAGTGATCCGCAAGTCACCGAGATTCGGAACCCACAAAACTACTGTATAAATTCCCTCCAAAATGTACAATTACAAGCGTCTAGTCCGTCATTCGGACTATGAGGCCTATTCTTGCCATGACCTGGAGTGTGCACGATGACACCCCAGGTCAGTCCCCATGAACCACACGGGGCCATTAACTCTCTATTCCACTGCAGAGCTCTTGTATTGCTTAGTCTTCTGGGGCACTGATTGGCTACATTTGACCCATCCAACCCCTTGTTTATGCCAGTGACCTATTATACAAAAAGACACAATACAGAGTGTAGAGTGGACAACTACAAAACAACAACAACATGAGAACAACCACCTGAGAACTTAAAGCCCAACACGGGGCTTGTACATTTAAATGCTTAGAACTTAAGCCCAGATCGGGGCTTGTTATTTGAAACGATCTGCGGCCCAGTCGTAAACCAGCACATCTCGGTCCTCGACCTGGGGCAATCTGTAACCATCTGGGTCATCTATACGCGGTAAGACTGACCCTGGGATCGTGTGTATCCATTCTCAGCCTACTTTCGGCAACCTCAAGAGGGAATTTCCTGAAATCAACACCACGTGACTTCGTCAGCCAATCAGCTAAAGTCTACCGACGTAACCCCAACGTAACCCGTCATGTTCGAGTCATGTGCTGCCCTACTTGTTCAAAATTACAGATCTACAACGCCTCTTGGGTGATACGAAAGTTATTCATACCTATATATTTTGTAAGCCCATGCAATGTTTGTTTCCCAAGTGGTATGAAAACCTGTAATTTATCAGATTTCTCTAGTCTGTTCTCCGCCGGATGAAGGCCGAACAGAATCCGGTAAAGTACCGGATATCGCTCCGCGATAATGGAGACACACAATTCGCAAGCCATCCTATGGATGGCGAAGTGTACGCAATCCAGTAGGAGGAAGTAGTTTCGAATTATTGAAAATATTAGTACAGCAGAGCGCCCGTATCTGACCACATGATAATTATCCTTCCCTTTTTGGTAACCAGTAATTACAGTACCAAGCTTCTGTATACTACCATTCCTTCAACACGACATATGCGGATGGGTGGCTCGGTTGAGCTATATGGCGGATCGGGCCGCGAAGTCAACCTTCATCAGCTTCCGTTTCGCTCGTTTTTCAGGTGTTGAAAAACAGGGATATCTTACATATGAAATATGTGACAAAATCCGCTTGGTCGACCCAACATTTTAAATAATCTTTTTCTTATCTCGCATCGAGAACACTGGTGAGAAATCTTATGGAGATCGATTGCCAAGATTTTTCTACAAAATGTAAGAAATGTGGCCTGTGGTGGGTCATTTCCATAGATTTTCCAGAAAATATGGAGTACATACCGAGTACCGAGGGAGTAAAATTGGTCCCGGATTAATTTGCATAACTGGCTTGTATGATGAATTACTTGTATGATCATTCCCATCAAGAAAACATATACTTTTATAGGGGGTTTCTACTAGGTTTGGAAAGTCCGAAAGACGGAAGCGCTTTACCAAGGGTGTATTCCCAGCTACGAGGGGTTGACTGTGGACTACACCCTGGGGCTACTCGACAAGCATCTATCTGCATGACAGGGGAGAGGACTTCAGTGAAGGACGTCAGGTCGGAATGGATGAGCGACCGGCCTGTAGGGGTCACAGTATTCGTCTGCTGTTCTGCCAAGTTCACGGTCACCCAGTGTTGACCTGGATGTTTGGAGCGAGCACCATTTGAAGGATACGTGCGTGTCTATGGGTCATTCTCCAGCACGGCGGTAATCTGGTCTGTACGCATGTTGGATAGGAAGTCACAAAGGACGTTGCGTGTCTGTGTTAAATGTGACGATTTTAATCAACGTCACAAAACATTGTTACAGAAACTTATAAAACAGGGCTATTCCACCAAACGCCTCCACTCAAAGTTTCTCAAATTTGGCGATACATATCGTATGCTGATAAAAAAATACGAACGTAGCGTGCAAGATCTATGGCG
>JAVTVY010032097.1:0-13076 GCA_036873755.1 Hanleya hanleyi | reverse complement strand
GTATGTGACCTTTAGCATCACGTTCTTCCGTAAGACATTTTGAGTTTTTCAATATCCACATACATTCAACGCCAGAGTTTTTAGAAATAGTGGCGCAATACCTTTCCCAAAATGTGTTTACCTCCTGAAGGGCCCTCGTCAGCAGGGTTGAAAGAAGCTTGGTGGTGCAGCTTCTAGAACCAGCTATGAATCTAGCTTTGTATGGTGATTTATGCATTTTGGGAGTCCAGTATATTTTTGGTATGTCGTTATGATTGGCTGGAAGACAAATACCTCTTTCCCTGAGAAACTTTTTGTGATTGTTAAATAAATCTTCCAGAGTAAATGCAGTTTGGGAGTAAGTAGACGTATTTGATGACGATATGTCTACACTCAATTCTTTAACCAGCACCTGGTAATAGTAATATTTACATATGAATATTATATTATTCGGAGCTTTGTCTGCTGGGACTATGACGAATTTACTCTGAAGATTTGCTAGAACTTCTTGCGAATTGAGGTTTCTCAGAACTTGTTTTGCTTGGGGAAGAGTACTTCTGTCAATATGGCGGATTGTTTCAACGACCTTGCTCTTGGTGAGGTCCAGCCAATCAGCGAGTACTGTAGGTTCAACTTTTTTCTCGCTTAGACCAATCAATAACGTACTGTTCCAATGCAGACAGGACTATCTTCTGGTCGGCCTTCAGATTTATTCTTCTTGGCTCTCTATATTTAGGTCCCTTCATCAGGAGTAACTTCAGATCCTTATCACTCACCACATCAAGGTCACCAGTCACAATATGTTTGCATGGTGTATAGATAAAGTTCGACGATTCACAATCACAACTATAGCCTCCTGACGTGTATAAGTTCCAGTCAAACTCCTGGACAGCATTGAGTAATTGAATATGTTGGTGGCTATAGATTTAGTGTACTTATATGAAATGCAAGGAGGTTCTGTGAACTTAAAATAGTTTGGTACAGCGTTGCGTACCTCTGGATCATTCAGCATTCGAGGTAAATTAATGATGTCCAGTCCTTTATCTAAGTAGTTGAGTTTCAAGAAAAGCCCATCTTGAGAGGTTTCGATTATGTTCACTGGACGATACAACCGAAAATACGCTATATCTTGACATACTTTAATGATTTTTGATGGTATTATATTTCCTGAAGACGCAGATTGTTGTATATCTCTGGCTATTTGATCTAAAGCTCTCAGAGGTAACGCATACAGAACTGTACGTAAGCATCTCTGGCTATTTGATCTAAAGCTCTCAGAGGTAACGCATACAGAACTGTACGTAAGCTATGTATACTATTGGGTGTGTTAGTTAAACCCACTAAGTAATTTAAAGTGATATGATCGTGAATCATCGAACTATTAAACTTTCGCCGACCATGGCTGCGATGTCTCCGTTGATGGGGTTTAAATAGTTGGGAAATGTTGGATATATTTGAACGGCGGTTTGTAGCGTTGCCGAACCCACTGACATTATCATTTAAACCAAACGGAAACACTGACCCAAGTTCTAGCATCCAGAATAATTCCCGCTCTCGGATTTTTCTCTCAAATCCAAAAGGGGAATCCTTAGTAGATGGATAGACGACGTCTATGATCTGAATACTAAAGTTATCCCAGCCGTGGTCGGGTCCAGAAAAATGCCTACCTATAAGCAATTGCTTTTTCCTAACGGATTAGGTGGCGGGAACAGTCGGCGGCGTACTGACAAGAAGTCATACTCCACAATCAAATATAATGACTGCAGATTTCTAAAAAAAATATGACCAGAAAAAAAACTTATCTCAGCCACGCTTTCAGTGCAAATGTTCATGTGGACATGTTGAATGGCATGACCACGTGGCCCCTAACATCGACTTGAGTAGTATTAAATACAAATATGTAAGAGCGATGACGAAATAGCACCATCAATTCATCTGATGGAAAGTGATGAACTACCGTTAGATAGAAGAAACGGCCCAAACGAGGAAGTATCATTAGAATGCCTTATTCAGAACACATATATGTGAGGCCCGACGTCGACCAAGTGTTTTATTCTCCAACATTTTTACCAGTCACAACACTACAATAACAACAATGATTTGCACAGGGAGCAAGCGAAGGGGACGAAGACATGGATAGTGAGTGGATGGGGTGTGTCGGATCACGTATCGGACAAGATTTATTGATGATAGCCCAAATAGCTGGACAAATGATATGGATGGCGTCTTAAGTCGGTGATATTACACAGCCAGACATCAGGTCGGGAACTGAATCCCATCACGAGGGGAATTAAATGTATGATAATCTTGGTGAGGCCTGACAGATTTCCAAAGCTGCTGTTCTCCTTGATCCTGGGTCCCCCGCTGTTCTCCTTGATCCTGGGTCCCCCGCTGTTCTCCTTGATCCTGGGTCCCCCGCTGTTCTCCTTGATCCTGGGTCCCCCGCTGTTCTCCTTGATCCTGGGTCCCCCGCTGTTCTCCTTGATCCTGGGTCCCCCGCTGTTCTCCTTAATCCTGGGTCCCCCGCTGTTCTCCTTGATCCTGGGTCCCCCGCTGTTCTCCTTGATCCTGGGTCCCCCGCTGTTCTCCTTGATCCTGGGTCCCCCGCTGTTCTCCTTGATCCTGGGTCCCCCGCTGTTCTCCTTGATCCTGGGTCCCCCGCTGTTCTCCTTAATCCTGGGTCCCCCGCTGTTCTCCTTGATCCTGGGTCCCCCGCTGTTCTCCTTGATCCTGGGTCCCCCGCTGTTCTCCTTGATCCTGGGTCCCCCGCTGTTCTCCTTGATCCTGGGTCCCCCGCTGTTTACAGTATTTCCATTCACGAAGCATCGACGACCGATCAATGTTATATGTGTATCGGATTGAAGGCTTCGTGTACATTTCTCCTTTGGTAACGTATAGTAGAGCTTGTAATAAAACTATGACGATTTCAAGTAGCTTGATGTAATAATTTTGCCGTAACTGAGAATTATATACGGATCTCACGAACCATAAAAAGGCAAATTATATACGGATCCCACAAACCATACACAGGCCAATTATATACGGATCTCACAAACCATACACAGGCAAATTATATACGGATCTCACAAACCATACACAGGCAAATTATATACGGATTTCACAAACCATACACAGGCAAATTTGACTGACACGTTCTGCTCAGTTTGAAACTGCGTGGAACTGGGTGGAAATTAGATGGTTCTTCAACTGGGTGGTAATTAGATGGTTCTACAACTGGGTGGTAATTAGATGATTCTACAACTGGGTGTAATTAGATGGTTATACAAAATAGAGACACCATACAGACGCATCCAGTTAGTAACTGTACAGTAAAGTTAGGCTATACGTTAGAATCAATCAATTACTTACCACGCCGATCAGGTGAATCATAGCCCTATATCGTTACCATTTCCCAACGTGACTGTGCTGTAAACATCTGGTACCGTGTAGTCACAAACTACACAGTAACTAATCAGTACTAATCAGTTAACCCGAAATACTGTTCAGTTTCTATGAGAACCCGTTCACGGTAACTGATCACATAGCGTGAAGTAATTATCAGTACTGTTCTGTTTGTGACTGAACTATACTGAGAAAAGGAATAAGAATACTTATCAGCGACACGGATTTGATATTTTTGAAACACCAGCATCATTGAAAAACTGTTGAACGCTTATCTCTTGCAGGAAACTAGCCTTTGTTTATGTATACTGTGAATGTTTTATAATTTGCTAATGTTGTTATACGAAATAGGTCTTCGGATAATGGACGCAGAAATTCTTTAATGGACGACGGCTGAATATTAAATGACTATACGCTAGTCATTCAATAGACGCTTGTATACTGAGGAAACGTGAGACCACGTGGTTCTGTGCAGCGCGAATTTGCATGTGTAGACGATGGTGGGATTTTGTTTCGAGCCCCATTTTTAAATGTTTTAATACGTATTTACAGAATATCATAAATGCTACTAGGGCAGCGGCATTTGCTTCAATTTCGTCCTCGATATCGCGAAATCGATTAATCAAATGGTCACGGAGTGGCAATGCCAATTATCTAGATACAAAGCTCACCAAATCATTCTGCTTCTGAAGTACACGACAATAATTTTTATGAAGACAATTTCCAGAACCGGGTTTGTAGTTGGAATCCAATGTGTTGTCGTAAACTAGATAATTCCTGAACTGTTCGCTTGCACGATCAAATAATCGGGTGCTATATCTAAAAACACAAAATAATAATTTTTTGCACGAAATTCAGAATCGCTGATTCTGTATATTAGCCACAGTCGACACGACCAACAATTGTAAATGGCTCAAACATCGTATTCGGTAACATATATACTGTTTGTAAGCTAGTTCAGGCTAAAGAGTGGTGGTGATATGAACAGGATTAAATCGTTTACCACAAATAGGTGAGTCTCGAATGTCATGAATACCTACAGCATTTATGTTGGCTACCGGGGTCAAGTGATTGTTAACACAGCAAGGTATATAGCTGTCGTTGTGAGTTCTACAGCGCTGATGGATTGGACACTGACCAGATCTCCACATAGTCTGTTGGAATGCTCTCCGCTACTTCGAATAGCACACGCTTATATTGTATACCAGACCCACTTAGTGTTGGAATTCAGAGATTTGTGAATGGTAATCGAATCCAACGACGTATGATGTAGCCTATTGACTTTCTTCTTTATGAACTGGTAAAGATTTTATTCTTTCTATCTACGAAATTGCAAAACGCATGAGCCTTTTCACTTTCTTTAAAACAGAAACATTTGTTATTCGCGGTTGCTTGTGTCCACTTTAAATGGTTATGGTGGTGAAAGGGTGCGATATTTGTTTGCTTGTTTCAAATACCAGGAGTTCTACAGTTTGAAACACTGACCCATTTCTACTATTGCAACGAACCTGCTTTTCAAGATCAGCCCTATATTGCCAAATGGGGGAATACACGATTCTTTTAAAAGCAAGATGTACAGCGTCGACAGAGGACTTGGTCACTATATGTTCAGGAAAATGTATCCTCAGCCGGGGCGCACCAAAGATACTAGATGTAGCGGCGGGTTCTTGTATTCAGAGTCATAATGGAGATGAGATGCTCCACGTAGTACGGTTTAAATACGGGGGAAGCTGACGAGTTAAGCCGAGCTGAGCCAAGTTGATAGCCAGTCTGAGCGAGACTAGGCGGATATTTGTAGAGATACTTTGCGTATCTCATATGTTAAGGATAAAGATAACAAGACTCTCCTTAGAGTAGGAAGCACGATTTAGTGGGTTATTGTTTGCTACCGTGATTATTTTAAATGTATTACTTTTCCCACCTCCTCGTTCCAGACAGGACATGTTGAATTGAACTTTCTCGATGGCCGCAACCAGTGCCCGAGTCTGTTCTCGAGAGCCTGACTATTTGTCCCGAGGTCACATACGATCCTAAAGACATAGGATTCAGGCCGCTTTGGATTGTTGAAGTCCGCACGATGTCGCTCAGTTTCCACGACCATTGTTAAGCTATTATTTTTATGACTGTTGAGCCATTGTTACGACTATTATTCATAATTGAAGGACAGTAATCATCATATCTTTGCTGATGTTATTCAAAACAATCCATTCTCTCGCCAAACTTTCTCTTGCAATCGCGGTATCTATCATTCTGGTTGCTTTACAACAGACGTTCTGGCAGGGACTATTATCTGTCCAATGAAAGTTCGTCTCAGAAAGAATAAGTCAGTCCACACTGTAACACATGTGAACGACGTTATGGATAAATTTCTTCACCTTTGTTTCCGTTGAAAAAATAAGACAGTGTGTTTGGGAAAGCCATCACGCTTGAATCAACTGCTCTGTAGGTCTACGACGCACTCTTATATGTACTAAGCTAAAACAAAATTGGCATCTGTTTAATTTGAAAATCATCCACTTACTGGTTTTTAAACTAACAACCGTTTATGATAGAAATCTGTATATACACACGGAGAAGTGTTGTGAGCTGTGATGTGTATCACGTTACAGCTGGAATATTCGCACTGTATGCCTAGTTGAGGTACTTTATCGCCAACAAGTCTGGTTTCTGAAACTATTTGGGAGAGCAAAAGATGTCTTCAAAGACTTTTCGTATCTATATTTTTAAGCGCCAGTGGGGAGTTATGTTTTGCCTTGATAATGCTATAGACAGTATATGATCGTGGTTTGTGAAATATTTGGTGCCGAAACAGTCTTGCATTCACCATCACTTATTGCTATGTGATTTATAGAGCAATGTCAGCTTGAACGGTGAACCAGACTGCTGTCGTATAGGCTGTTCAATGTTGTCTACCGGCGTTCTACAAACCATATAAGATTGAGCAAACACCTTCTAATGCGCTTGAAGAGAGTAACGATCGAGATATTCAACCGAATATAGTCATCATTGAAAAATATTCCATAATCGGAATTCTGTTTTATGTGACGCCATGCAACTCCATGCAGACAAATAATATATAATATTTACTAACACAACTGGTTTCTTGTAAGTGATAAGTGGTTACGATTTGATAGTGATTTAAACTAGAGGAAGCTTATCAGATTAAATATGGAATGGATGGAGTGCCAACAACTGACTGAGCTAATCATGCGATGAGTTATATTCTTTGATGTAGTAGGTATGTGAAGCATCAACAACCGACAAACGTCCATCGGGTTTTGAGAACTACTGATTATGGGGCTACGAGCATTCAAAACTATTTCTTTGTGAATGTCGAGATAGATTAACCAATAATTGACTGCGAGATGGCAATGCCGATGATATATATACAACAATGCCTTCAGTTTGGCCTCAGTAGACTGATGGTAATACTTATGAGGAGCATTTTCAGAGCCTGGCTTCGTAGTTTGAATCCAATGTGTTTTCTGGATTGGATTCGGTAATTTCCGAGTGTATGCTTGCCTGATTTCCTCGTGCTCGAATAAACTTGTCAGAAGCCACATTTCGGGAATGCCACAACAATCGTAAATGGCGCACATTTGTTCGAAATTGTCGTTTAAGGTCCGTCTCCCGTAAGGATTTCGCAGCCGATCAACACACTGCTTTGTTTATATTTCACATTACATTGCTTTGTTCGGTTGAGCTCTTTAGAAGCGCTATATCTTAAAGTAAGTAAAGAACAAAAAGAGAGCAGAGAGAGATATTATAAAACAGAATCGTGTGTGGGTATTCTCTATATACAAGGACGTCAATATATTTCAGTCGGTCATTTTATACTACTAAATATGTAAGTTAATTGTACTTGTAGTCGCGTGGTGGAGTCCTTTATCGTTGTACTCCTCTCGAACGCACAAAGCGGTCCAGAAACAAACTGGCAGAATTAAGCCGGATCTCAGAAACCTGTGCCTGTCGCAGTGCTTGGAGTGTATATCAGAGCACAGAATGGCATTCGAAGTTCGCAGGATCATATTCTGTGTTAAACAGTCGGCAATTCGGTGGGATCTGTGAGGTATCGCGTCTGATCTGTTTCGGGTGTAATATTCTGTATCTTGACGTTAGTATCCTGAGGGTGTTGTCGCTTAGAACGATGTCTTATTTTTATTTTCGTCATCCGTAAGCTGTTCCAGGTCTGGCCCGTCCGTGGTCTTCGGTATTGTGCCTGTATCACAAAGAAATGTAGAGTTTGTAAAGGGTTTTTTGGTAGAGTTCAGTGTTTTCTGATTTTTGGCGTAATGACACCAACACACTTTGAAATATAATCATCACACGAACAAGCACCCTCGTTCTCTCAGTCAAAAAAGATACATAGCAATAAATAAAATTTATTTATTTTCTTAATAAATTAAATATGAAAATAAATATAATAATTGGTAAATAGATAAAATATATAAAGTGAGGGATTTCGGGTCAGTATCAAGGCCCTCAGTATCAAGGTATCTCTGCTATCACCATTTCCTATATTTTATGCCGAATATTTTTCGCCATAGGCGTTTTGGCCGTGCTACAGTTGTTATGCATTTATTTAAATTGGCCGCGAGGTTTTGTAGGACAGTGGCACAGATGACCCTCAATATCAACGTAACTCCGTTGATGCCATACCTATTTATTTCTAAAAACTTCAGTCACGATTTGGCGAAGCGTTATATATGAACAGTTTGTTTTTGGCCATAATGTTCTGTAGGGATATGGAGCAAGCCGTCCTCAATATCAGGGTTGCTACCATATCCTTTGTTGAAATAAAAAGAACGATTTGGCCTCTATCTTATGAGCTATAGTATAGTAGTATTCGGTGTCATGAAAATGGTTGATTATGTTGTCACAGGCTGCATTATTACGATCATCCGGGGAGTTAAACATATTTACCAAGGTGAATATTAGTTTTAGGTGTTGTATTTCGTCCATGAGTTTCTAGCTTTGGGTGATATCTTTCCTACATTGGAGTTTAATATTTTCGAGTGTTTCTTCAACAAGACCACACCGGCTGCAAAATCTTGACCTGTTTGGGAAATGCTTCAACAAACTTGAGCTTAGACCTCTTTTTCCTAGCCTAAGCCGTGTGATGATTTTGTCATCCCGTCGTTATTTCTTTTGAACGGTCGAAGTTTTTTTAAATATTTTTATAATCACCTTGCGGTAGTTCCCTCATTCCAAACTCTTTGCCATTTTTCTTCTATTTTTACTCTGAATTCAGTTACTCCTAGTCCAATCCTGATATCAATTTTCTCTCTCATTTAACAGTTTTTAGCACACTTTTATCTACACTTTCGTTTCCTATGATATCAACGTGGGCTAGCTGTCACCCGTATCAGAGAAACTGAATTCTATACCTAATTTTTTGGGGTAGATATTGGATTTCGTGAATGAGGTCTGGTCTACTTCTGGATTCTGATTTTTTGGGAGATTAATGCAATCAAAGAATCGCTACACACAACTGAGCGAATGGATCTATTTTCTACTATCAATTGCTGTGACATTATTATGGCCTTTAGCTCCATCAAGTCAGGTAACATGAATCATTTAGTAATTTTAATTCCGGGAGAGGAAAAGCTGATACAGTCTTGCTGTTTATGTTTTTTGATCCGTCCGTGTAGATCTTCAGGCTATTTCGCCAGTTTTGTTGGAGACATCCTAATGCTACAGATTAGACATCCTAGTGCTACAGATTAGACATCCTAGTGCTACAGATTAGACATCCTAGTGCTACAGATTAGACATACTAATGCTACAGATTAGACATCCTAGTGCTACAGATTAGACATCCTAGTGCTACAGATTAGACATCCTAGTGCTACAGATTAGACATCCTAGTGCTACAGATTAGACATCCTAGTGCTACAGATTTGATATAGTATGGGCTTTCCTCACCATGCCATTGAGTGAAAGATCTACAGCTAGGGACCGTGAGTTTGTAGCATATGTGTTTTGGTCCAACATACACAATTTGAGGGCTTGTCTCTCTCGGTTTAGGAACAAGGTCAGATTAAAGGGTGGTGATCTGATGAGACAGGATTGACAATTAAGCGATTGTAGCCACCTGATTGCACATTTCTTTTCTACTATATCGATTCTTTCTCCAGGTGAGATTATTTGGGTGAATACATGTTTGCTGCTCAGTTGCAATTTATACCCTCTAAAATCTTATTATGAGTGGCCTGATTGAGTGGAAAACAAGCGTCTAGTCCGTCAATCAACATTCAGCGATCTTTGATTGTGAACCCACGTACTCCAAGATTCTCATGGAGTTCGTATGAACATTCACGATCAAAGCGCTACTGATATACATCATTCTCTAGATGACGAATTTACAACGATAATCATATGGATTAAGAATATCGATCAGCGATACGGATTTGATAATTTTTGAACATCATGATGACTTGCCGGCATCATTGAAAACTGTTGACCGCTTCTCTCTTACAGGAAACTAGCCTATGTTGATGTATACTATGATTGTATTTGCTTTTTTTTTATTTGGAGCTAATGATGTTATATGGAATTATGGACGCGGAAGTTCTTTGTTGGAAGACTAACGGCTGAACCAATACGTGATCCCTGTGATAATTAGTATCCCAACTACGCTTTTGTTACTACGCTTTTGTTGTAGATGTTCATGTGCACATCTTGAATGACATTACCACGTGACCCCTAGCACCGACTTGAGGGGCATTAGATATAAATATTTCAGAATGATGACGTATTAGCCCTATCAAGTCATCTGTTGGAAAATGTTGAACTATGTGACCGCCAGATAGAAAAAACGGCCCTAACGAGGGAGTATTTATAGAATGCATATTAGAATAGAAGTTCAATACCTGCTGCCTATTCACCTATTCACCTATTCGCCTTAAGCAACATGTTAGCGGTAATGCCAATAGTGCCATTCTACCCCACATATATGTTTGAACAACATGTGAGGACATGTTCGATCTAACCGAGCCATTGTGCCCGCTGAACAATTGGCAGAATTTGTATTGGTAAGATTATTTATAAAGCCATCGATTGGAATATAACTCTTCCCAAAGAAGTCCTAACTATTAGATGGGAAAATCCCCACTGAACTGTGGTATCAAAGCGTCAAAAGAACTCGTAATTTTCTGGTGAACACCCTCTCAATTCATTTCAATGGTTATATCATATGAGCATCATTTTGGTTAATTTCATTCGCTAAAACATCACCCAATGTACAGTATATCTGACTGGTTGATTATTTTTTAATGATTTATACAAACCACGGTCAATGTAAACCATCATTCCTGACGATGACATGAATAAATATATGTGAAAAATGACCTACAAAATGCTTCTCTGGATGGGGAAAACATCTAAGTGTGGAAATGCCCTATAGTGAAGGAAATGTCTACAGCGTTGATGGATCAGACACTGACCAGATCTTTACACGGTATGTTAGCTGTTCTCTTATATTGTATATCAGACCACTTAGACTTACCGATGAATAATAAGCCTATTAGTTTTCGACTTTGAGATGGATAGAGTATCTTTGAATTCGCTCTCTGTATCAACAAAATTGCAAATCGAAGCATTGGCGTTCGCTTCCTTTAAAACTCAAGCATTTATTATCTTCCTATATAATCTGTCTCGAATTCGCGTAGACATGTCGATGAAATGATGAGATGTTATGATGAGATATTTGCCTATTTTTTTTTTGCCTGAGGGGTACACGTGTTTTGTGTTTTGGGGTCTGATATTACTGCAAAAGGTGGATTCTCTCTAGTAAAAATCCCTTTCAATCGTTTATATCTTTCATTTGTGTTTTTTTGGAAACGAGCACTCTAGAGGGAACTACTATTTATCCAGGTAAATTTTGTCTTAGTGCTAATTATTCAATCCTTAATGAAATACTCGCGGTAAACGTGAAAAACTTTTTAATTACATCGTTTAGGAAAAATCAACATGCCCGAATCCAATGCTTCGTTCTGGGACTCCTTCTTACTAAAGCAAGGAGGTGGTCATCTGTGTAATTCAAATATTAACAACTTAAGATTTTTTAAACTAACAACACCTTCTGATAGAATCTGTATATACACACGGAGAAGTGTTTGAGCTATGCTGTATCTCGTTACCGATGGAATATCTGCACTTAGTACGTAGATGAGGTACTTATCGCCAACAAGTCTGGCAGAGCACAACATTTTTCGTACGTAATTCTTTGCCTTAATACTGTATTTCATATAGTGTGGCTATACGATTGTGATCACTACCATTATTAACCTGATATTTCAGATCACAATGAATCGCTCTTTATTAACCAAAATGTCATTAACACTTTACTGAATTTGAGATGGTGAATTTAAACAATCACCCAATTCCCAAAACGATCTTCCTCAACTAAGGTGATGATTCGCGATGACCACTTTAGATCTCTCCATTGTATCTTCATCGTCGGCGTGAATTGTCGAGTCGTGCAATTGTTATACCGGTACCTTGTGCAACTGTTATACCGGTACCTTGTGTAATTGTTATACCGGTACCTTGTGTAATTGTTATACCGGTACCTTGTGTAATTGTTATACCGGTACCTTGTGCAATTGTTATACCGGTACCTTGTGCAATTGTTATACCGGTACCTTGTGTAATTGTTATACCGGTACCTTGTGTAATTGTTATACCGGTACCTTGTGTAATTGTTATACCGGTACCTTGTGTAATTGTTATACCGGTACCTTGTGTAATTGTTATACCGGTACCTTGTGCAACTGTTATACCGGTACCTTGTGTAATTGTTATACCGGTACCTTGTGTAATTGTTATACCGGTACCTTGTGCAACTGTTATACCGGTACCTTGTGTAATTGTTATACCGGTACCTTGTGTAATTGTTATACCGGTACCTTGTGTAATTGTTATACCGGTACCTTGTGCAACTGTGATACATAGCAATAAATAAAATTTATTTATTTTCTTAATAAATTAAATATGAAAATAAATATAATAATTGGTAAATAGATAAAATATATAAAGTGAGGGATTTCGGGTCAGTATCAAGGCCCTCAGTATCAAGGTATCTCTGCTATCACCATTTCCTATATTTTATGCCGAATATTTTTCGCCATAGGCGTTTTGGCCGTGCTACAGTTGTTATGCATTTATTTAAATTGGCCGCGAGGTTTTGTAGGACAGTGGCACAGATGACCCTCAATATCAACGTAACTCCGTTGATGCCATACCTATTTATTTCTAAAAACTTCAGTCACGATTTGGCGAAGCGTTATATATGAACAGTTTGTTTTTGGCCATAATGTTCTGTAGGGATATGGAGCAAGCCGTCCTCAATATCAGGGTTGCTACCATATCCTTTGTTGAAATAAAAAGAACGATTTGGCCTCTATCTTATGAGCTATAGTATAGTAGTATTCGGTGTCATGAAAATGGTTGATTATGTTGTCACAGGCTGCATTATTACGATCATCCGGGGAGTTAAACATATTTACCAAGGTGAATATTAGTTTTAGGTGTTGTATTTCGTCCATGAGTTTCTAGCTTTGGGTGATATCTTTCCTACATTGGAGTTTAATATTTTCGAGTGTTTCTTCAACAAGACCACACCGGCTGCAAAATCTTGACCTGTTTGGGAAATGCTTCAACAAACTTGAGCTTAGACCTCTTTTTCCTAGCCT
>JAVTVY010032096.1:0-12366 GCA_036873755.1 Hanleya hanleyi | reverse complement strand
CCTTGGGCAGAGTTGCTCAAAGGTGGCTGCCATTTTCAAGATGGCCGCTGTTGAGACAGTCGGATACCATCTCCAGCATATTAATCCAACGGTAACGGTGGTCCTTCAAGGAATGAAGGTAACGTTGATTCTTCAAAGAATGGAGATGACGGTGGCTCTTCAGGTATGAAAGTAACTGTGATCCTTTACAGAATGGAGGTAATGGTGGTCATTCAGGTATGAAGTAACGGTGGGCTTTCGGAAAGTGAGGTAACGGTGATCCTTCAAGGAATATCTGTAACGGTAGACTTTCAGGTGTGAAGGTAACGGTGGTCATTTTGGTATGGAGGTAACAGTGATGCTTCGAACAATGAAGACACTCGTGGTCCTTCAGCTATGAGGTTACGGTGGTCCTTCAAATATGAGGTAATGTTTGTCCTTCAGGTATGAGGTAACGGTGGTCCTTCAGGCATGAGGTAAGGGTAGTCTTTCGGGAATGGAGGTATCGATGATCCTCCAAAGAATGAAGGTAACGGTGGTCCTTCAGGTATGGAGGTAACGGCGATCTACCAGGTATGGAGGTAACGGTGGACCATCAGGCATGGAGGTAACGGCGACCTACTAGGTATGGAGGTAACGGTGGACCATCAGGTATGGAGGTAACGGGGACCATCAGGTATGGAGGTAACTGCGATCTACCAGGTATGGAGGTAACGGTGGACCATCACGTATGGAGGTAACGGTGGACCATGAGGTATGGAGGTAACGGTGGACCATCAGGTATGGAGGTAACGGCGATCTACCAGGTATGGAAATAACGGTGGACCATCAGGTATGGAGGTAACGATGGACCATCAGGTATGGGGATAACTGCGATGTACCAGGTATGGAGGTAACGGTGGACCATCAGATATGGAGGTAACGGTGAATCATCAGGTATGGAGGTAACGGCCATCTACCAGGTATGGAGGTAACGCTAGACGATACGGTATGGAGGTAACGGTGGACCATCAGGTATGGAGGTAAGGGTAGACCATCAGGTATGGAGGTAACGGTGGATCCTCAGGTATGGAGGTAACAGTTATTCTACAAATACAAGCATCTAGTCCGTCGCTCAATATTCATCCGTCGTTCATTAAAGAATTCCCGCGTTCGTAATCCAAAGGCCTAATTCATATAAAAGCATTAGCACCAAATTTACAGAATGAATCATGGTATGCATGAAACCAGGCTAGTTTCCTGCAACAGAGAAGAATGAAAGGAAAGGATGGACATTAATGTATGGAGGTAATGACGGTCTATCAGGTATGGGGGTAACGGAGATCCTTCAACGAATGGAGGTACCGGTGGACCGGTAATGGTGGTCCTTTAGGTATGGCGGGAACGGTGGTCCTAAAGATGTGGAAGCAACGCGGGGCCTTCAGTTATGGAGGTAAGGGCGACCATCCAAAAATGGGGGCAACGGTGGACCTTCAGGTGTGAAGATTACGCTGTTCTTTCAAGAAACAGAAGCAACTGTGGCCCTTCAAGGAATGAAGGTAACGGTGGAACTTCAGTTCTGGAGGTAACTGATGTCTTCCAATTATGGAGATATTAAAGGTAGTCCTTTCAGGAATGGAAGTAACGGTGGTCCTGAAGGCCGACCAGAAGATAGTCCTGTCTGCATTAGAACAGTACGTTATTGATTGGTCTAAGCGAGAAAAAGTTGAACCTACAGTACTCGCTGATTGGCTGGACCTCACCAAGAGCAAGGTCGTTGAAACAATCCGCCATATTGACAGGAGTACTCTTCCCCAAGCAAAACAAGTACTGAGAAACCTCAATTCGCAAGAAGTTCTAGCAAATCTCCAGAGTAAATTCGTCATAGTCCCAGCAGACAAAGCTCCGAATAATATAATATTCATATGTAAATATTACTATTACCAGGTGCTGGTTAAAGAATTGAGTGTAGACATATCTTCATCAAATACGTCTACTTACTCCCAAACTGTATTTACTCTGGAAGATTTATTTAACAATCACAAAAAGTTTCTCAGGGAAAGAGGTATTTTTTCTTCCAACCAATCATAACGACATACCAAAAATATACTGGACTCCCAAAATGCATAAATAACCATACAAAGCTAGATTCATAGCTGGTTCTAGAAGCTGCACCACCAAGCTTCTTTCAACCCTATTGACGAGGGCCCTTCAGGAGGTAAAAGCATTTTGGGAAAGGTATTGCGCCACTATTTCTAAGAACTCTGGCGTTGAATGTATGTGGATATTGAAAAACTCAAAATGTCTTACGGAAGAACTTGATGCTAAAGGTCACATACCGTACCGACATGTATCCACATGGGATTTCTCGACTCTCTATACTACAATCCCTCATCAGGACCTTATTGACCGTATAAGTTCATTAATAGTATCTGTGTTCAAGAAAACTGATCGTAGATATATTAATGTCGGAAGCCATAAAGCATTCTTTAGCTCGACTACATACAAGAGATATCATTCATGGGATGTTTCTTTGTTTATAGAGTTGCTTGAATTTCTCATTAAAAATATCTATGTGAAATTTGGCAACACAATATATCAGCATCATATAGGTATTCCAATGGGTACTAATTGTGCACCCCTGTTGGCTGACCTGTATCTGTTCTCTTATGAATATGACTATATGCAGGCGCTTTCAAAAACCGATCCATTCAAAGCCCGTTCCTTCTCATTCACCAAACGCTATATAGACGATCTTCTCGCTGTGGATAATCGCTATATAAATGACGCAGTGAAGGATATATATCCACCTTCACTGGATTTGAAGGAAACTACAGATATCCCTACAGGCACATCTTATTTAGATCTCTATCTCTATAAAAATGAAGCGGGCATTCTCTCTCGTCGACTTTATGACAAAAGAGATGTTTACAATTTCGACATCGTAAACTATCCCTTTTTGGATAGTAATATTCCAGTGGGACCTGCATATGGCGCATACATATCTCGCTTAGTAGCATTTGCTAGATCCTGTGTTAAATGTGATGTTTTTAACCAACGTCACAAAACATTGTTGCAGAAACTTATAAAACAGGGCTATTCCACCAAGCGCCTCCACTCAAAGTTTCTCAAATTTGGCGATACATATCGCATGCTGATAGAAAAATACGAACGTAGCGTGCAAGATCTATGGCGCTACGTTTCGTAACTTGTGTCTAATTCCGCTTAACCCGGGGCTAGGGGCCGTATGAACCCATGTACTTCAAGATCCTCATGGTACTCATATGAACAGTCACAATCAAAGCGTGACTGATATACATCATTCTTTAGATGACGACTTTACAACGAATATTATGGATTAAGAATACTGATCAGCGATACGGATCTGTTATTTTTGGAACATCATGATGTCTTGCCGGCATCATTGAAAACTGTTAACCGCTTCTCTCTTGCAGGAAACAAGCTTATGTTTATGTATACTATGATTGTCTTTTTGAATTTGGTGCTAATACTGTTATATGGAATATGAAATAGGTCTTTGGATTATGGACGCGGATATTCTCTAATGGACGACGGCTGGATTATGAATGACGGGCTAGAAGCTTGTAATGTGGATACCAATGGTCCTTCAAGGAATGGTGGTAATGGTGGACATCCAAACGGTGGTCGTTCAGTTATGTGGATAACAATGGTCGTTCAAGAATGGAGGTAACGGTGGTCCTTCCATTATGGAGGTAACGGCGGTCCTTCAGTTATGGAGGTAATGGTCGATCTTCAGTTATGGAGATTACGGTGGTCCTTCAAGTAATGGAGGTAACGTTTGAACTTCAGGTATATAAGTAACAGTGATTCTTGGAGTATGGAAGCGACGGTAGACCCCCAGGAATGGAAGTAACGGTGGTCCTTCAATTATATAGGTAACGGTGGCCCTTCAGTTATGGAGGTAATGATGGATCTTCAGTTATGTGGATAACAATTGTCCTTCAAGTAATGGAGGTAACGTGTGAAGGTATACAAGTAACGTTGATCCTTGGGGTACGGAAGCAACGGTAGACCTCCAGGAATAGAGGTACCGGTAACGGTGATCGTTCGAGCAATATAGGAAACGGTGGTCCTTCAAAGAATGGAGGTAGCGGTAGACATAATTCATGTATGCAGGTAACGGTGGCCCTCCAGTAATGGAGGTAAGGAACATCCTTGAACAAAGGGAGGTAACGGTGGTCAGTCAGGTATGAAGGTAACGGTGAAGCTTCCGTGCATGGATGTAACGGTGGACATGTATAGAGGTAAAGATGTTTCTTCAAGGAATGCAGAAAACCGTGCTCCTTCAGATATGAAGGTAAAGGTGGTCTTTCAAGGAATTAAAGAATTTGATAATTCAGGAGATAATGTTTATTTTGCTTATCTGGTTGCGAGAATGTTCTAATTCGGCGGCCACCCTCGGGGTAATTATCGATACGGGTAGGTAGGGCATGATCGAACTCGTTTGGTCGATTTCATCTATGTACTATTTCTTCTTCCCTTCGTTCCTCAAGACAACTACTGTGTCACATCCTTCATATTAAACATGTCTCTATACTCCATATCACAAGGTCACAAATGTGAAGTAGCACTCCTGAAAGTAAGACTGACGACTGGTTGTCGCTATGGCAGACCCGCTATCTGCCATGGTACGACTTTGTCTGACGAGCCATGGCTGGGAATGATGCTACTCTAAAGAGAGAACATGGATCATACAGTTATAAGATAGCAGTTGTCCATTTAACCCTATCTGGCCTGGGCGATTTGTGGTGTATCGCAACCTGGGGGAGTGGGGGGGGGGGAAGTGCTCCTACATATTTTCGCTGTCGCTAAGGCTAGAGGGCTGATACTTACCACACTATATCTGGGTCGAGCTCTACAAGAAAATGTAAAAAAATCCGCGAGACCGCAATGATGACCTCACAGTCACGTCATTTTCAAAAAAAGCATTTTTCGGTCAGAAGACAGATACACTCGACCACAATGGCCAGCCACTGGCGAAGGTAAAAATCTGGGTAATCTTCATTGCTGATGTCAAAGGTGCATTGTAGGGTAGTTCTGGTCAGCAGAATCAGATTTGGCGTGATCAAAATTTTTTATATAGATACAAACATTATTCAAATCGGACACAAACATCTATTTCTCTGTCAGATGTACTGGCGGAAAAATAGCGGCCATATTGGAAAATGGCGACCATTTTGAACTTTGGGCAGAGAAATGTCTTCCACCTTCATCCGTTATCAATTATTTATGCGAAGATGTATTAGCGCAAACCTTTATTTGAAAATACATTCCTGAATGTGATATCCGCATAAATATGTAGACAGAAAACAACCAATGAGCAGCCATTTTGGATTTATGCAAATTAAAAAATTTCCCTTGTCTACATCAATCTACATTTTTGATATGTTGTTCGGAATCACTTCAGAGATTATTTACCGCAAACCCCGTTTCTGTTGCAATTTTTTCTAGGTTTGGTGATTTTCTCGCTAGATTGACTGGACTATCTTATCTTATCTTATCTTATCTTACTAGATGGGTGTATTCAGGAAGAGAGTAGTATATAAAGAGTAAATCGACTCACATTTCACCCGGATGTAAAAATGACGTCACTTCCGGTTTGGGTGTATTCAGGAGGAGAGTAGTATATAAAGGGTAAATCGACTCACATTTCACCGGGATGTAAAAATGACGTCACCTCCGGTTTGGGTGAATGAGGCGTGACCTTTGTATATGTCTAGACTTGTTTGTCCAAAATGGCGGCTCTGTCCAAAATGGCGGCTCTGACCTTTGTACATGTCATGGCGGTAGAAAAACGTATAAAAAGAGTAGTAGGGAAAGCGTATTTAGACTCAACTTTCACCCGGATGTAAAAATGACGTCACTTCCGATGGTAGCGCCATCTATACACTCTGGAAGCAAGGGAGACAACTCAGACAGATCAAGGCATGTACTGACCTATCTAGGCTATAGTTCCGGCAACCTTTGACCTCGAAGTCTTCAGCGGTGATGCGGTCTGGTGGTGATGCGGTCTGCATCCGCGGACAGAAAGTAGTCCCATGGGTTGACTTCCAATGCTAATGTATACGGGGATACCTAAATAGACGTTTTGTGACCTAGGTGGGTCCCTAGTGGACCGATGGCGTCGAGTGAGGTATCAAAGTGAAGCATTCGTCAAGGGGCATGATGGGCTGGGTCTGGGATTGAAATAGCGGCATTTTGCGCATGCGCGGTGGCTAAAGGGTATGAAAATAGACGTTTTGGAGCTAGGGGAGCCCCTAGTGGGTCGATGGAGCCGTATGAGGTATCAATGTGAAGCATTCGTGAAGGGGCATCTGACTGGACTAGCGGCTCGGGCGTTGTCACCATTCTGCGCATGCGCGGTGGACCAAGGGTATGGAAATAGAAGTTCTGGGATCTAGGGGAGCCCCTAATGGACCGATGGAGTTGTATGAGGTATCAAAGTGAAGCCTGTGTGAAAGGGTATCCAGTCATGGGTGGGTGCATGTAAAATTTTTCCTGAAAAAAAAAATGTTGTTCGGAATCACTTCAGAGATTATTTACCGCAAACCCCGTTTCTGTTGCAATTTTTTCTAGGTTGGGTGATTTTCTCGCTAGATTGACTGGACTATCTTATCTTATCTTATCTTATCTTACTAGATGGGTGTATTCAGGAAGAGAGTAGTATATAAAGGGTAAATCGACTCACATTTCACCCGGATGTAAAAATGACGTCACTTCCGGTTTGGGTGTATTCAGGAAGAGAGTAGTATATAAAGGGTAAATCGACTCACATTTCACCGGGATGTAAAAATGACGTCACCTCCGGTTTGGGTGAATGAGGCGTGACCTTTGTATATGTCTAGACTTGTTTGTCCAAAATGGCGGCTCTGTCCAAAATGGCGGCTCTGACCTTTGTACATGTCATGGCGGTAGAAAAACGTATAAAAGAGTAGTAGGGAAAGCGTATTTAGACTCAACTTTCACCCGGATGTAAAAATGACGTCACTTCCGATGGTAGCGCCATCTATACACTCTGGAAGCAAGGGAGACAACTCAGACAGATCAAGGCATGTACTGACCTATCTAGGCTATAGTTCCGGCAACCTTTGACCTCGAAGTCTTCAGCGGTGATGCGGTCTGGTGGTGATGCGGTCTGCATCCGCGGACAGAAAGTAGTCCCATGGGTTGACTTCCAATGCTAATGTATACGGGGATACCTAAATAGACGTTTTGTGACCTAGGTGGGTCCCTAGTGGACCGATGGCGTCGAGTGAGGTATCAAAGTGAAGCATTCGTCAAGGGGCATGATGGGCTGGGTGTGGGATTGAAATAGCGGCATTTTGCGCATGCGCGGTGGCTAAAGGGTATGAAAATAGACGTTTTGGAGCTAGGGGAGCCCCTAGTGGGTCGATGGAGCCGTATGAGGTATCAATGTGAAGCATTCGTGCAGGGGCATCTGACTGGACTAGCGGCTCGGGCGTTGTCACCATTCTGCGCATGCGCGGTGGACCAAGGGTATGGAAATAGAAGTTCTGGGATCTAGGGGAGCCCCTAATGGACCGATGGAGTTGTATGAGGTATCAAAGTGAAGCCTGTGTGAAAGGGTATCCAGTCATGGGTGGGTGCATGTAAAATTTTTCCTGAAAAAAAAAATGTTGTTCGGAATCACTTCAGAGATTATTTACCGCAAACCCCGTTTCTGTTGCAATTTTTTCTAGGTTTGGTGATTTTCTCGCTAGATTGACTGGACTATCTTATCTTATCTTATCTTATCTTACTAGATGGGTGTATTCAGGAAGAGAGTAGTATATAAAGGGTAAATCGACTCACATTTCACCCGGATGTAAAAATGACGTCACTTCCGGTTTGGGTGTATTCAGGAAGAGAGTAGTATATAAAGGGTAAATCGACTCACATTTCACCGGGATGTAAAAATGACGTCACCTCCGGTTTGGGTGAATGAGGCGTGACCTTTGTATATGTCTAGACTTGTTTGTCCAAAATGGCGGCTCTGTCCAAAATGGCGGCTCTGACCTTTGTACATGTCATGGCGGTAGAAAAACGTATAAAAGAGTAGTAGGGAAAGCGTATTTAGACTCAACTTTCACCCGGATGTAAAAATGACGTCACTTCCGATGGTAGCGCCATCTATACACTCTGGAAGCAAGGAAAACAACTCAGACAGATCAAGGCATGTACTGACCTATCTAGGCTATAGTTCCGGCAACCTTTGACCTCGAAGTCTTCAGCGGTGATGCGGTCTGGTGGTGATGCGGTCTGCATCCGCGGACAGAAAGTAGTCCCATGGGTTGACTTCCAATGCTAATGTATACGGGTAATACCTAAATAGACGTTTTGTGACCTAGGTGGGTCCCTAGTGGACCGATGGGGTCGAGTGAGGTATCAAAGTGAAGCATTCGTCAAGGGGCATGATGGGCTGGGTCTGGGATTGAAATAGCGGCATTTTGCGCATGCGCGGTGGCTAAAGGGTCTGAAAATAGACGTTTTGGAGCTAGGGGAGCCCCTAGTGGGTCGATGGAGCCGTATGAGGTCTCAATGTGAAGCATTCGTGAAGGGGCATCTGACTGGACTAGCGGCTCGGGCGTTGTCACCATTCTGCGCATGCGTGGTGGACCAAGGGTATGGAAATAGAAGTTCTGGGATCTAGGGGAGCCCCTAATGGACCGATGGAGTTGTATGAGGTATCAAAGTGAAGCCTGTGTGAAGGGGCATCCAAACATGGGTGGGTGCATGTAAAAATTTTCCTGAAAAAAAAAATACGGAACACGGACTTTATCGAAAAACCTGGGAAAATGCCTATATGGGGTATGGGGGGTATATAGGTCGCCGGGCTTAACGGGGCTTGCCTATCAATAGAGTTATCTCCCCCTAGTTCCAGGGTGGGTGTATGTAAAATTTTCCCTGAAAAAATACGGAACACGGACTTCATCCTAAATTACGGGAAAATACCTATATGGTGTATGGGGGGTATAGGACCATCCAGGGAAACCTACTTCTCGACATTTGCGGTATAGGTTGTGGGGTCCCGTTTTCTAAGTCTCGTCAAGACAAACATGATAGGAAGTGTCGCGGAGCGAATCGTTGAAATGTTTGGAAAAAGTTCAGGGAGACCCATATCGTCCCATACTAGGGGTATAGGACCAATGGTTGCCCCACTGGGAAACCTACTTCTAGACATTTGCGGTATGGTTGTTTGGATTTGTTTTCTTAGTCTCGTCAAGACAAACATGATAGGAAGTGTCCCGGCACGAAACGGTGAAATTTTGAAAAAAGTCACCGAGGCCTGGGTAGGCACATAGGCCTATACTGCATGGCTATGGGTGTATGGGTCCATACGGGGTGGACGTGTTGGGATCTAGGTGGGCCACTAATTGTCCGATGGGGTCGAGTGAGGTATCCATGTGAAGCTCTCACGCAGGAGCACTTGACTACACTAATGTTTCGGACGTTGTCAATAGTCTGCGCATGCGCAGACTGGCCGTAGTATAGAAAGCAGGCATTTTTGGGGTGTGTGTGGGTGTTTTTGGGTTAGAGATGGGCTATTCACGGTTCGAATGGGTCGTGTGAGGTATCCATGTGAAGCCTATGTAATGGAGCATCTGATGGCGTGGATGTGGGGTAGAAATAGGGTCATTTTGCGCATGCGCGGTAGCCAAAGGGTATGGAAATAGACGTGTTGGGGTCTATGTGGGCCCCTCATGGGCCTATTGTGTCGAGTGAGGTATCCATGTGAATCCTATGTGGGGGAGCATCCACCTGGACTAACATTCACGTGGTTTGGTGGGTCTGCGCAAGTATGTGTGTGTGGCGTCACTTCCGGTCTGGGTGAATGGGGCGTGACCTTTGGACATGTCTAGACTTGTCTATGTCTCTCCGTGTCATGTACTGGGGGTTTTTCCCTCAATGGCGTTCACGTGGTTTGGTGGGTCTGCGCAAGTGTGTGTGACCTCACTTCCGGTTTTTCAGAAAGCTCAAACACTACCTCCAACTTTCCCGGCCCGGCCCGTCCCGGCCCCCCAGCGCGCGCGCGGGGGTTCTCCGGTCGCAGCGCGCGCGCGCGCGTCATCACCGGCAGTGGGCGGATGCATGTCGGGTCAAAAGGTCAAAGGTCACATCCAGGTCCAACGGTCCAAGGTCTCCCTTTCGGCAAGGTTCGGAGGGGACAATGTTGCGGCATCGATAGTCAGAGCTTGAACCCCAAAAGGGGATTGTAAATTAACCGAGGAAGGATGGGCAGTTCCATTTGGACCAATCAGCGGTCGAGAAAAAGAGCCAATGAGCGATCGAGAAAAGAACCAGTGGACGGGTACTAGGTACACGTCTGCGCCTCCATCCGGGTACTGGGATGCTTTCGGCCATGTCCGCGCCTACATCCGGGTTCTTCTCAACATCCGGGTTTCCCAGTGGGTATTTTCCGTCTTCCATCTGGGTACTGTGGTTTTACATCCGGGTTCTCATCTTACATCCGGGTTTTTCCATATTTAAAAATACATAGAACTTAATAGTAATAAACTTAATCTATACGTGTTGGACGAGTCTTCACTCACAGTCTTCCTTTACGCGCACCTCAAAGAAATGCCCGCTCCAAACCAAGACCAAAACACGTACTTGGTCTGTGGGCTGATTTCATTGGCTCTCTATTTTACTATAGTGCTCTTGCATTCTAACATTGATGGGTTACATTTTGGCCCCATCCTACACCACTGATTTCAGTTTGACTGAATCTCCACATTGAGCATTTATGCATTATGAATAAAACACACAAGACAGGGTTTTTTGGTGAGATCTCATTTTTTTATTCAGTGAACAACAACAACGTGAGAACAACCACGTGAAAACTGAAGCCCAGAACAAGGGGCTTGTACATTGAAAGAACTGAAGCCCAGAACAGGGGGTTTGTACATTGAAAGAACTGAAGCCCAGAACAGGGGGCTTGTAAACTTAAGCCCAGAACAGGGGGCTTGTACATTGAAAGAACTTAAGCCCAGAATGGGGCTTGTACATTGAAATGATGGGCGGCTCAGTCATATACGAGTACATCGCGGTCCTCGGCCTTGGGGTACTCGTCAAACATCTGTACGATGGTAGATAAGGTCCTTCCCCGGCATCGATGGTACAGGTAAAACAAGCAATATTGTCCGCACACGCTACTGGCCAGGCTTTGCAACGTTTGACTGTTCCAACACCACGTCTCTGTGCCTTCATCCATGAAGTCTGTTAAATCGGGATGGAGGGGTGGCAGGCCGTACGGGTCAAAGTATTCGGCCTGCTGTTCTGTCAAGTACACGACCACCCAATGTTCACCGGGCCGATCCATTGGGTCCGTGTTGAGAACGTAAGCAGCAGGATACATACGGTCTAATGGGAACACCCCTTGAAAGACCATACGTGTCTCTGGGTCATTCTCCAGCACGGTGGTTATCTGGTCTGTATCCATGTTAGGTGGAGAAGTCACACAGGGCGTTGCGCGCCTTGTCCACTTGAATGATGTTGTCAAACTCGGCGTAGCAGATCACATTGACGGTGCTCCGGAGGGCTCGTAGAAAGTGGATTTACAACCGTAAATTGACTTGCTTGGCCAGGGCCAGCTGATGGTCGTTCTCTAAGGTGGGGGTCAGATCGAAACAGAACAACGTGTATCCGTTCCCGTAGTCCTCCCGACTGATCAAATTCCCTTCGTCCTGGTTGATTTGACCGGTGGCTGTAAACAGGCTCTGATAGGCTCGAATGAAATTCCGGCGCCCAAAGTTCGGTGTTAAGGCCGTGGCTGGGACCTGTTGTCCATCCACATGCAGGGCCACAAAATTGATGCTGAAATGTTTAAAGTCAAACGGATTCTCTGGGTAGGCTCCGCTGAAACTGGTATTTTCCACACAGGCCAGGATCAATCGCTTGGGTAGTTCCCTCAGGAACAGGTTTGCGCCCATATTTCCAGCAGGCACAGAGAACACTTTGGTTTGTACACGTCGGATAGGGTACTGGGCTGGTTTTGTTTCCTAGGCTTTCATGTGTCCCAATTGAACGGCTGGATTCGGTTTCACTTTTCGGACATACAGGACTGCCTCTTGGATGACAATCTTATAGCTGCATGCCCCTCTACGTTAGTGGCCATCAAGGCGAAGGTCTGAGGCGCCCGTATCAGTCGGATTTGATGGGGATCTTGTTCAAGAGGTACCGGTCTTGCATGAACATGTCTGCGTGCAGTCGACCCATGAGATCCACCGAGGCACTGTTCGCAGTGAAAGCCTTCCGTTTGTTATATCCCACATTGTCCACCGTGTCCATGTGCTCGGGTGTGTCCTGGTAGAATAAAGCGGCTGTCAGCTGAGACTTTTTAGCCTCTCGGCCATACGACAACAGTGT
>JAVTVY010032095.1:0-13064 GCA_036873755.1 Hanleya hanleyi | reverse complement strand
CGAGTACGTACAAATCGAGTGCTGGCTTCGTCTACACACTGATCGGGATCATGGAGTAAAGTTTGTCCTGCCTCAGTTATGCCCCTTGGGTGTGCCTAAAAATCGGGACTCATTTACGGAAGAAAATCTGACAAAAAACGGTTAGGTTAACACCCCCTTTTTTTTGCCTTTTTAAGTTGAGACCGGACCAGGGAACGTGAGTAAGAAGTTTAATTGAAATCGCTCTTACAGATTTTTCTTGAAATTGAGCCGAATTTGACCATTTTTCGACATTTTTAAGGGGTTTTCTAGGAAAAATGAAGCAAGCATGGAGGAGAATGTTCGAGTTTAATTTTTCTATAACATAGCAGTGTATATCTTAAAATAATAGTTTCATCATGCTCTTTCAGAAAATATATACATATAAGTGATTTGGGTTGAAGGTTTTACGACAACTGGTGGCCGAAAAACGGAACCATAGTCTATTCCATGCCGAATAAAAGAATCTCCGGAGTGCACCCTTAAGGCATAATAGTGGAGTCTATGCATTATCTTAATGTAGACTCCGTTACGGAGCGGAGATGCATCATTACGCCAGATTGTTTAATTTTGACTGCCTAGTTATACCTGAAGCGCTATTTTCGGAAGCAGGTGGAAAGAAGACCAGGAGTTCGATTAAAACAATCCACAGTGTGTCCATTAGTATACAATTGAGGTTACTGCATACTGTATTCCATACAGGAGTTATCTCCCCCTGGACTGAGATTTCGATGGATATTATGGCAGAACGAGGTCCTATCAGAATGATATAAATTTGCCAGTGTAAATTTTCTTTACAAGAGAACCCATTTACAGTCCATAAAGGATGGAATGGATGTATATTATTATGGTTTTCCAAATTATTTCTCAAGTTTCTGAAGTATTTCCCATGTTTCTAAGAGAAAATTGAGTGCAAAATTACCAATAATTTGACTTGGTTACATCGCTTATTTGCATTTTTCCGCGTTTCTGCTATCATTGGAAAGTGGAAAAGTAACCACGGCCTTCATATTGGCGAATGGATGACCATTATTAAGAAGAAATAGGTTAATTTTGAGTTTTGTTCTCGAAAATCCTGCTAGAATTGGCAAAATTGATCAAAACAAAGATGGGTAGGGGAAAAGTTATCGGTCGGATTTCCCAAAATAATATGTATAACTGGCAAGTGTTGTATACCGCCATACTCGCAAACACTCTGAGATTACGATACATGTGAATAATTAATTTCGTAAAAACATCCTGCCCCTTAAGGTGGCCCTCCGCAGTTTCGTAGTAATGGCCCCTCTCTAATTTCATAATACGATAGACTGCCTTTGTTCTGCTACATCATAATTCTTCTTGTCTTCTTAATAGCTTATATCTATAATGCCATCCCATTCAGCATTACCAACGCTGCAAACGAGTACGTACAAATCGAGTGCTGGCTTCGTCTACACGCTGATCGGGACTATAGCAAAAAGTTTGTCCTGCCTCAAAGTTATGCCCCCTTGCAGCCTAAAAATCGGGACTCATTTACGGGAAGAAAATCTGACAAAAACGGCGAATTTTCACTCCCTGCCTTTTTAAGTTGAGACCGACCAGGGAACGAGTAAGAAGTTTAATTGAAATCGCTCTTACAGATTTTTCTGAAATTGAGCCGAATTTGACCATTTTTCAGACATTTTTAAGGGGTTTTCTAGGAAAAATGAAGCAAGCATGGAGAAGAATGTTCGAGTTAAATTTTTCTATAACATAGCAGTGTTATATCTTAAAATAATAGTTTCATCATGCTCTTTTCGGCAAATATATACATATAAGGATTTAATGAAGGTTTTGCGACAACCGGTGGCCGAAAAACGGAGCCATAGTCTATTCTATGCCGAATAAAAGAATCTCCGGAGTGCACCCTTAAGGCATAATAGTGGAGTCTATGCATTATTTTAATGTAGACTCCGTTACGGAGCGGAGATGTATCATTACGCCAGATTGTTTAATTTTGACTGCCTAGTTATACCTGAAGCGCTATTTTCGGAAGCAGGTGGAAAGAAGACCAAGAGTTCGATTAAAATAATCCACAGTGTGTCCATTAGTATACAATTGAGGTTACTGCATACTGTATTCCATACAGGAGTTATCTCCCCCTGGACTGAGATTTCGGTGGATATTATGGCAGAACGAGGTCCTATCAGAATGATATAAATTTGCCAGTGTAAATTTTCTTTACAAGAGAACCCATTTACAGTCCATAAAGGATGGAATGGATGTATATTATTATGGTTTTACAAATTATTTCTCAAGTTTCTGAAGTATTTCCCATGTTTCTAGGAGAAAATTGAGTGCAAAATTACCAATAATTTGACTTGGTTACATCTCTTATTTGCATTTTCCGGCGTTTCTGCTATCATTGGAAAGCGGAAAAGCAACTACGGCCTTCATATTGCCGAATGGATGACCATTATTAAGAAGAAATAGGTTAATTTTGAGTTTTGTTCTCGAAAATCCCGCTAGAATTGGCAAAAGCGATGAAAACAAAGATGGGGTAGGGGGAAAGATATCGGTCGGATTTCCCACAATAGTATGTATAACTGGCAAGTGTTGTATACCGCCATACTCGCAAACACTCTGAGATTACGATAAATGTGAATAATTAATTTCGTAAAAAACATCCTGCCCCTTAAGGTTGCTCCTTCCATGGCTTGCAGTAATGGCCCCTCTCTAATTCATGTAACGCTGATAGACTGCCTCTTAAGTTCTGCTACATCATAATTCTTCTTGTCTTCTTAATAGCTTATATCTATAATGCCATCCTATTCAGCATTATCAACGCTGCAAACGAGTACGTACAAATCGAGTGCTGGCTTCGTCTACACGCTGATCGGGATCATGGAGTAAAGTTTGTCCTGCCTCAGTTATGCCCCTTGGGTGTGCCTAAAAATCGGACTCATTTACGGGAAGAAAATCTGACAAAAAACGGTTAGGTTGACACCCCCTTTTTTTTGCCTTTTAAGTTGAGACCGGACCAGGGAACGTGAGTAAGAAGTTTAATTGAAATCGCTCTTACAGATTTTTCTGGAAATTGAGCCGAATTTGACCATTTTTCGACATTTTTAAGGGCTTTTCTAGGAAAAATGAAGCAAGCATGGAGGAGAATGTTCGAGTTTAATTTTTCTATAACATAGCAGTGTTATATCTTAAAATAATAGTTTCATCGTGCTCTTCAGAAAAATATATACATATAAGATTTTGGAAGCAAAGGTTTTATGACAACTGGTGGCCGAAAAACGGACCCATAGTCTATTCCATGCCGAATGGAAGAATCTCTGGAGTGCACCCTTTAAGGCTTAATAGTGGAGTCTATGCATTATCTTAATGTAGACTCCGTTACGGAGCGGAAATGTGTCATTACGCCAGATTGTTTAATTTTGACTGCCTAGTTACACCTGAAACGCTATTTTCGGAAGCAGGTGAAAAGAAGACCAGGAGTTCGATTAAAATAATCCACAGTGTGTCCATTAGTATACTATTGAGGTTATTGCATACTGTATTCCATACAGGAGTTATCTCTCCCTGGAATGAGATTTCGGTAGATATTATGGCAGAACTAGGTCATATCAAAATGATATCAATTTGCCAGTGTAAATTTTCTTTACAAGAGAACCCATTTACAGTCCATAAAGGATGGAATAGATGTATATTATTATGGTTTTACGAATTATTTTTGGAACTTTCTGAAGTCTTTCCCATGTTTCTGGGAGGAAATTCAGTGGGGAAAACTACCAATAATTTGACTTGGTTCCATCTCTTATTTGCATTTTCCCGTGTTTCTGCTATCATTGAAAAGCGGAAAAGCAACCACGGCCTTCATATTGCCGAATGGATGCACATTATTAAGAAGAAATAGGTTAATTTTGAGTTTTGTTCTCGAAAATCCTGCTAGAATTGGCAAAAGTGATCAAAACAAAGATGGGGTAGGGGGAAAGTTATCGGTCGGATTTCCCACAATACTATGTATAACTGGCAAGTGTTGTATACCGCCATACTCGCAAACACTCTGAGATTACGACAAATGTGAATAATTAATTTCGTAAAAAACATCCTGCCCCTTAAGGTTGCCCTCCACAGTTTCGTAGTAATGGCCCCTCTCTAATTTCATAATACGATAGACTGCCTTTGTTCTGCTACATCATAATTCTTCTTGTCTCCTTAATAGCTTATATCTATAATGCCATCCTATTCAGCATTATCAACGCTGCAAACGAGTACGTACAAATCGAGGGCTGGCCTCGTCTACACGCTGATCGGGATCATGGAGTAAAGTTTGTCCTGCCTCAGTTATGCCCCTTGGGTGTGCCTAAAAATCGGGACTCATTTACGGGAAGAAAATCTGACAAAAAACGGTTAGGTTGACACCCACTTTTCTTTGCCTTTTTAAGTTGAGACCGGACCAGGGAACGTGTATAAGAAGTTTAATTAAAATCGCTCTTACAGATTTTTCTGGAAATTGAGCCGAATTTGACCATTTTTCGACATTTTTAAGGGGTTTTCTAGGAAAAATGAAGCAAACATGGAGAAGAATGTTCGAGTTTAAATTTTCTATAACATAGCAGTGGTATATCTTAAAATAATAGATTCATCGTGCTCTTTCAGAAAATATATACATATAAGTGATTTGGGTTGAAGGTTTTACGACAACTGGTGGCCGAAAAACGGACCCATAGTCTATTCCATGCCGAATGAAAGAATCTCTGGAGTGCACCCTTTAAGGTATAATAGTGGAGTCCATGCATTATCTTAATGTAGACTCCGTTACGGAGCGGAAATGTGTCATTACGCCAGATTGTTTAATTTTGACTGCCAAGTTACACCTGAAACGCTATTTTCGGAAGCAGGTGGAAAGAAGACCAGGAGTTCGATTAAAATAATCCACAGTGTGTCCATTAGTATACTATTGAGGTTATTGTATACTGTATTCCATACAGGAATTATCTCCCCCTGGAATGAGATTTCGGTAGATATTATGGCAGAACTAGGTCATATCAAGATGATATCAATTTGCCAGTGTAAATTTTCTTTACAAGAGAACCCATTTACAGTCCATAAAGGATGGAATAGATGTATATTATTATGGTTTCACGAATTATTTTGGAAGTTTCTGAAGTCTTTCCCATGTTTCTGGGAGGAAATTCAGTGGAAAACTACCAATAATTTGACTTGGTTCCATCTCTTATTTGCATTTTCCCGTGTTTCTGCTATCATTGGAAAGCGGAAAAGCAACCACGGCCTTCATATTGCCGAATGGATGCACATTATTAAGAAGAAATAGGTTAATTTTGAGTTTTGTTCTCGAAAATCCTGCTAGAATTGGCAAAAATGATCAAAACAAAGATGGGGTAGGGGGAAAATTATCGGTCGGATTTCCCACAATACTATGTATAACTGGCAAGTGTTGTATACCGTCATACTCGCAAACACTCTGAGATTACGACAAATGTGAATAATTAATTTCGTAAAAAACATCCTGCCCCTTAAGGTTGCCCTCCACAGTTTCGTAGTAATGGCCCCTTCTCTAATTTCATAATACGATAGACTGCCCTTGTTCTGCTACATCATAATTCTTCTTGTCTCCTTAATAGCTTATATCTATAATGCCATCCTATTCAGCATTATCAACGCTGCAAACGAGTACGTACAAATCGAGGGCTGGCTTCGTCTACACGCTGATCGGGATCATGGAGTAAAGTTTGTCCTGCCTCAGTTATGCCCCTTGGGTGTGCCTAAAAATCGGGACTCATTTACGGGAAGAAAATCTGACAAAAAACGGTTAGGTTGACACCCACTTTTCTTTGCCTTTTTAAGTTGAGACCGGACCAGGGAACGTGTGTAAGAAGTTTAATTAAAATCGCTCTTACAGATTTTTCTGGAAATTGAGCCGAATTTGACCATTTTTCGACATTTTTAAGGGGTTTTCTAGGAAAAATGAAGCAAGCATGGAGAAGAATGTTCGAGTTTAAATTTTCTATAACATAGCAGTGGTATATCTTAAAATAATAGTTTCATCGTGCTCTTTCAGAAAATATATACATATAAGTGATTTGGGTTGAAGGTTTTACGACAACTGGTGGCCGAAAAACGGACCCATAGTCTATTCCATGCCGAATGAAAGAATCTCTGGAGTGCACCCTTATTACGCAAGGGAGACAACTCGCACTCGGCCATGTTGTATTGGACCAAAACTATTGCCACTGTATTTTTGTGATTGTATGTTACATTTGTTATGTACCTGCTCATCTTGAGTGTTTGTACAATAAAATTCAATTTAGGCCAAGCCTCTTGTAGGTCCTTATTCCCACATGGTCATTTTGGGTGTTATGTGGGTGTATGTTTGGGATAGAGAGGGACCGCTATGGGTTCGAATGGGTCGTGGAAGGTGTCATGTTGTAGCTCTCGGGGGGAAAAAAATAAATGAATAAAAAAAATCAATAAATAAAAAAAATAAAAAATCGGCGAGTAGTAGACAAAGGGAAAATTGGGAAGTACTGACCATGCCCCAGAATACTTCATATGCATATCACGTCCTTAAGGCCTATGTAAGATGTAATCTACTTAACATTTTAGCAGTATAAAAAGCGCAAGTCCTATTGACCTTGCCCCTCCAAAGAAAACCTGCGCATGCGCGGTGGTCAAAGGGTATGAAAATAGCCGTTTTGGGAGCTAGGGGAGCCACTATTGGTCCGATTGGGTCGAGTGAGGTATCAAAGTGAAACATTCGTGAAGGGGCAGCTGATGGGTTGGGTGTGCGGTAGGAATATCATTCTGCGCATGCGCAGACGCACTGCGGAGCTCTCGTCCAATCAGAAGCGAGTATTTCAAATCCGTCACAGAGCTCTCAGCGAATCAGAAGCGAGTATTTTGACCCGGTGCATTATGGGACATATCCAAGATGGCGGCACGTTTGTTCAAGATGGCGGCACATCCGGTGTCGAAAACTGGCCATTTCTTCGGGATGTGGTCACCTAGTGTCGAAAATTGGACCCTGTATGGGTCCCGCTAGCGCCTTGACAACAACAACAACAAGGATGACACATGGAGGAACAACAACAACAACAAGTTTTTTTTTCATATAGTTTATTTTCCCCTCCATCATAACATACCCACGCTGGGGGAGCCGCGTTGGGTATGTTTACAATTCAAGAAAGACTCTTGTCCAATCAGAGACCGCCATTTGCATCTGTCCTATTAGTTCCTGTCCGTTAGATGTATTCTTGTCCAATCAGAAGTCGCCATTTCAGAGAGTTCCTTCTTCGGTCATGTTCATTCTGAACCGTTTATTCTAATCATCGTCGGACAGGCCCGGACATTCTTCGGGCAGCATGTCCTGAAACAGTTGTTTGCGCATTCTGATCGCATTTTCCAGGGCCTCTGTGGGTGGTAGCCCCATAGCCTCTTCCAAGTGACACTTAGTCTTCATGATGAACCTGTGCGTGGGGTCGCCTTTCATTTCAAGCGGTAGTAAGGTATACTGTTCATAGATCGCCATGGCTGTTTTCCTGATGCGGGAGCGCATTTGGGTGTACGTCTGTTGTAAATTATCCTCTTCGGCGTCCTCGATCTCTTCAGCCTGAGTATTGATAGCTGCTGTCACAATACGATCCCAGAAGGTAGGTTCTGCCTCACTTTCCTGGGATGTAGGCTGACTCTCTGAGGTCAAGCTCTCCATATCAGTTTTTATTCTACTGTCAGCAATCTTGGATTCGGTATCAGTCGATGCACTCTCATCAATCTCTGTATCAGTATCTGCCTCAACGGGCTCCTCGGCGTCTTCAATCCCATGTATATTTTTCTGGTGTCGCATCATATCGTAATGTCTGGTGAACGTGCGTTCACACTCAGAACAAGTATAAGCCATGTTGACGTTTGAACGTCGACTGTGCGTGTTTTGGGAATACGCTCGCTTTTATAGACAGTAACGGTCATCAACGCTTAGCTCAACGCTTCAACGCCCTGGTGAATTAGCTCAGAAGCTCTGATTTCATGGAATTGGCATCACTTCATCGAAATGCAGTGACGCCCGTCAACGCCCGTCGTTACGCCTTAACGCTCGTCTCAACGCTTTAACACACTTTCTTAACGCTTTAACGACGTTTAATGATGCGTTCGAACAAATGTTTCTTTTGTGCTATTGCTCTGACATACGCCGCTTTCCAGTTCATGCCCGAAGTTTTCAACATCGACGCTGTTCTTTCAATTTCCATATGGACTGGATCCTTATCCAACAATTTCATATGGGTCAGTAAGTCGACATACTGCTGACGTAAAGCCCGTTGTAGTCTGGGTGCCCATCTGCTATGGGCTAAAATTGCAGCTTCCTCTTTCGAATACCCTTTGCGTTGAAACTTGTTTCCTGTGGCCTCCAAAATCTCGCACATCTCGGCGTCCATACTTTCTTTGAACAAATCCTTCCATAGCCTCGAGTCCACATTATGTTCTTCAACCTCGGGTTGGGCCTTCACGGTTGGGTGATATTCCGGGACTGGTGATTTGAAGAAGGCCCGCTGTACGGGGGTGGGTTGCTGCTTCACCAAATGTGGACTCGGTGGATGGTGTAGGGACTGTGGTGATCCCTCGCCGGGTAGCAGGTGGGTCGTCAGCCGGCGATCTTCGGGGGTATGGCCTTTTAAATCTACGAACAGGTAGCCGTACGGACGACTTGTCGCTTCTTGAAACGCCTGCATGAAATGGTCGATGTTCTGAGGATAAATTCGACTACCAAACACACGAATTTGTGCTCTGTCGATGGGGTTGGAGAACAACACAAAGTATTGGCAGTTGAAGGCAATATCTCTGGACGCCTTCCCCTGAGGAAAGAGATTCTGGGTCAAATAGATGACGGACAGATTGCGATGATGGGACCCTTTGGTGAATAGGTCGGCGATTTTCGAATTGTCCTTGGCCGCACTCATCAGATCATCTAGCACTACCACGTTGGTCTGCTCGGGGTCAAAGTAATACGGTTCGTCTATGTCGTGAGGAATCCCTGGTACGAAACTCACAATCTATAATCGCGTAGTTTCGTAGGCGGGCTGCCATTGGCTATAACACCAAACAACACGTGTCGGAGCTGGGGTTGCCACACCTTCCTCTAAGAACTTCATTACCCAGGACGTCTTTCCACATGCCGTCGGGCCGCTCACCGTCATCGTGTAGGGATGCTCTACTGCACTTGCTGGACCTATAGCGGAACTCGGTGGTGTCTCTTGGTTGTGCTTGCCTTGAATGTGCCTGATCATACTATCGCGACGAGAGAAGGTTCTCTTGCAAAACGTACACGTACACGACATATTGATCTGTCGACCAATACATAAGGACTGATGAGGGACACATGTTCATTCTTATATGTACAGACACCACCACCACACACTACCACACACACACACACACACACACACACACACACACACACCCCACCACCACCACCACCGCCACCACCGGGCGTTGACCTTCTCTCGTCGCGATAGTATGATCAGGCACATTCAAGGCAAACACAACCAAGAGACACCACCGAGTCCCGCTATAGGTCCAGCAAGTGCAGTAGAGCATCCTTACACGATGACGGTGAGCGGCCCTACGGCATGTGGAAAGACGTCCTGGGTAATGAAGTTCTTAGAGGAAGATGTGGCAACCCCAGCTCCGACACGTGTTGTTTGGTGTTATAGCCAATGGCAGCCCGCCTACGAAACTACGCGATTACAGAATGTGAGTTTCGTCCCAGGGATTCCTCATGACATAGACGAACCGTATTACTTAGACCCCGAGCAGACCAACGTGGTAGTGCTAGATGATCTCATGACTGCGGCCAGGACAATTCGAAAATCGCCGACCTATTCACCAAAGGGTCCCATCATCGCAATCTGTCCGTCATCTATTTGACCCAGAATCTCTTTCCTCAAGGGAAGGCATCCAGAGATATTGCCTTGAACTGCCAATACTTTGTGTTGTTCTCCAACCCCATCGACAGAGCACAAATTCGTGTGTTTGGTAGTCGAATTTATCCTCAGAACATGGACCATTTCATGCAGGCGTTTCAAGAAGCGACAAGTCGTCCATACGGCTACCTGTTCGTAGATTTAAAAGCCCATACCCCCGAAGATAGCCGGCTGACGACCCACCTGCTACCCGGCGAGGAATCACCACAGCCCCTACACCATCCACCGAGTCCACATTTGGTGAAGCAGCAACCCACCCCCGTACAGCGGGCCTTCTTCATATCACCAGTCCCGGAATATCACCCGACCGTGAAGGCCCAACCCGAGGTTGAAGTACATAATGTGAACTCGAGGCTATGGAAGGATTTGTTCAAAGAAAGTATGGACGCCGAGATGGGCGAGATTTTGGAGGCCACAGGAAACAAGTTTCAACGCAAAGGGCATTCGAAAGAGGAAGCTGCAATTTTAGCCCATAACAGATTGGCACCCAGACTACGACGGGCTTTACGTCAGCATCCAGATGTCCCACAGATTAGTTTCATATAAACTAGAATGAAAGTAACTCCGAAAAGTAAAGTCATTGTGATATTCTATATTTCGGTAAAGGTTTTACCGAAATATAGAATATCACAATGACTTCACTTTTCGGAGTTACTTTCATTCTAGTTTACGTCAGCAGTATGTCGACTTACTGACCCATATGAAATTGTTGGATAAGGATCCAGTCCATATGGAAATTGAAAGAACAGCGTCGATGTTGAAAACCTCGGGCATGAACTGGAAAGCGGCGTATGTCAGAGCAATAGCACAAAAGAAACATTTGTTCAAACGCATCATTAAACGTCGTTAAAGCGTTAAGAAAGTGTGTTAAAGCGTTGAGACGAGCGTTAAGGCGTAACAACGGGTGTTGACGGGCGTCACTGCATTTCGATGAATTGATGTCAATTCCATGAAATCAGAGCTTCTGAGCTAATTCACCAGGGCGTTGAAGCGTTGAGCTAAGCGTTGATGACCGTTACTGTCTGTAAAAGCGAGCGTATTCCCAAAACACGCACAGTCGACGTTCAACCGTCAACATGGCCTATACTTGTTCTGAGTGTGAACGGACGTTCACCAGACATTACGATATGATGCGACACCAGAAAAATATACATGGGATTGAAGACGCCGAGGAGTCCGTTGAGGCAGATACTGATACAGAGATTGATGAGAGTGCATCGACTGATACCGAATCCAAGATTGCTGACAGTATATCTACTGATATGGAGAGCTTGACCTCAGAGAGTCAGCCTACATCCCGGGAAAGTGAGGCAGAACCTACCTTCTGGGATCGTATTGTGACAGCAGCTATCAATACTCACGCTGAAGCGATCGAGGACGCCGGAGAGGATAATTTACAACAGACGTACACCCAAATGCGCTCCCGCATCAGGAAAACAGCCATGGTGATCTATGAACAGTATGCCTTACTACCGCTTGAAATGAAAGGCGACCCCACGCACAGGTCCATCATGAAGACCAAGCGTCACTTGGAAGAGGCTATGGGGCTACCACCCACAGAGGCCCTGGAAAATGCGATCAGAATGCGCAAACAACTGTTTCGGGACATGCTGCCCGAAGAATATCCGGGACTGTCCGACGATGATTAGAATAAACGGTTCAGAATGAACATGACCGAAGAAGGAACTCTCTGAAATGGCGACTTCTGATTGGACAAGAATACATCTAACGGACAGGAACGAATAAGACAGATGCAAATGGCGGTCTCTGATTGGACAAGAGTCTTTCTTGAATTGTAAACATACCCAACGCGGCTCCCCCAGCGTGGGTATGTTATGATGGAGGGGAAAATAAACTATATGAAAAAAAAACTTGTTGTTGTTGTTGTTCCCTCATGTGTCATCCTTGTTGTTGTTGTTTTCTCTCTCCGGTCTATATCATGGCGTCATGGCGCTAGCGGGACCCATACAGGGTCCAGTTTTCGACACTAGGTGACCACATCCCGAAGAAATGGCCAGTTTTCGACACCGGATGTGCTGCCATCTTGAACATACGTGCCGCCATCTTGGATATGGCCCATAATGCACCGGGTCAAAATACTCGCTTCTGATTGGCTGAGAGCTCTGTGACGGATTTGAAATACTCGCTTCTGATTGGACGAGAGCTCCGCAGTGCGTCTGCGCATGCGCAGAATGATATTCCTACCGCACACCCAACCCATCAGCTGCCCCTTCACGAATGCTTCACTTTGATACCTCACTCGACCCAATCGGACCAATAGTGGCTCCCCTAGCTCCCAAAACGGCTATTTTCATACCTTTTGACCACCGCGCATGCGCAGATTTTCTTTGGAGGGGCAAGGTCAATAGGACTTGCGCTTTTTATACTACTAAAATGTGAAGTAGATTATATCTTACATAGGCCTTAAGGACGTGATATGCATATGAAGTATTCTGGGGCATGGTCAGTACTTCCCAATTTTCCCTTTGTCTACTAGTCGCCGATTTTTTTTTTTTTTTATTTATTGATTTTTTTTATTCATTTATTTTTTTCCCCCCGAGAGCTACAACATGACACCTTCCACGACCCATTCGAACCCATAGCGGTCCCTCTCTATCCCAAACATACACCCACATAACACCCAAAATGACCATGTGGGAATAAGGACCTACAAGAGGCTTGGCCTAAATTGAATTTTATTGTACAAACACTCAAGATGAGCAGGTACATAACAAATGTAACATACAATCACAAAAATACAGTGGCATTAGTTTTGGTCCAATACAACATGGCCTAGTGCGAGTTGTCTCCCTTGCGTAATAAGGTTCAGATGGCGCTATGATTGGAAAGCTGCGATTATCCGGGGGAATGATGTCAATTGCTATCCTATGCGCCATTTTGTGACATAAAACTCTTAAATTCGTGCATCATATTATTCTAGAATGTATTGTGAACAGTTTGAGATAAACTGAGACGTACTGGTAGGAGAGATCTTGTCTGTTTAGTCAATTGTTGGATCATGTCGTCTGCCAGTTCGTTGTTGGTGCTGGCAGTAATACGCTGTAATCTCAGCTGAGCCATGCG
>JAVTVY010032094.1:0-12384 GCA_036873755.1 Hanleya hanleyi | reverse complement strand
CTCAGTTGTGCCAGACCCGGCTCAGTTGCCAGTGGTGCTCAATCCCACTGCAACCTGGGTTCGCCCAGGGTCTGCTCAACTCGAGTCGTGATTCCAAACACAGCTGGTGAGATTGAGTCTGCTCCCAAATAAGCCAAATGAACATATCGTTATTAATAAAGCACTTTTTTGTATTAACTCATATTTGTGTTGTGTTGCTGCCTAAATGATGGATTAAGTATGTTATTATTTAATCTGGTTTGGGCAGCTACACTATTACACAACATCTGGCCCTTATCTCTCAAGGCCATTGCTTGTCTGATTTCCTCAGCTCATATTGTATTGTTGATCAACAGTATTGTTTATTTTGCAGACTGCCTGTTATGTACATTCTTGCTGTTCTTGGCTCTGTGTTTATTTTGCACACAGCCCATTGGTGTATCCTGCTTCCTATCATTTTATAATCCAGATAAACTCCCCTCTTTTTAATATCACAATTTCCTAACCCAGCCATTCTGCCTGCAGCATCGCTCATGGTCAGATCATCCCGCCTCCTCCCCTTAACCTCCACCTCGCTTTCCATATTACTTCGGAGAGGACCTATCCTACCAGCTGGCATATTATACATACATTACGACCTTCCCAGCCATCGGTAGGGATAGGTCATACACAACACCCTTCCCGGCCATCGGTAGGGACAGGGCATACACCACACCCTTCCTGGCCATCGGTAGGGACAGGGCATACATTACATCCTTCCCGGCCATCGGTAGGGACAGGACATACATCAATATACCTTCCCGGCCATCGGTAGGGACAGGACATACACCACTCCCTTCCTGGCCATCGGTAGGGACAGGGCATACACTACATCCTTCCCGGCCATCGGTAGGGACAGGAAACATATCACAACCTTCCCAGCCATCGGTAGGGACAGGGCACACGCCACATCCTTCTCAGCCATTGGTGGAAAGGGGCATACATTACGTCCTTCCCAACCATCGGCAGGGACAGGACTCCACTTTTACGCCCCCAAACACACTCAGTTGTACCGGACCCGATGCAGTTGCCAGTGGCGCTCAAGTCCACTGCAACCTGTAGGTCCGTGCAACTTGAGTCGTGCTGTCAAAACAAACACACTCAGTTGTGCCAGACCCGGCTCAGTTGCCAGTGGTGCTCAATCCCACTGCAACCTGGGTTCCCCCAGGGTCTGCTCAACTCGAGTCGTGATTCCAAACACAGCTGGTGGGATTGAGTCTGCTCCCAAATAAGCCAAATGAACATATTGTTATTAATAAAGTACTTTTTGTATTACCTCATATTTGTGTTGTGTTGCTGCCTAAAGCATGCGATATGTATCGCCAAATTTGAGAAACTTTGAGTGGAGGCGCTTGGAGGAATAACACTGTTTTATAAGTTTCTGCAACAATGTTTTGTGACGTTGATTGAAATCGTCACAATTAACACAGGATCTAGCAAATGCTACTAGGCGAGATATGTATACGCCATATGCAGGTCCCACTGGAATATTACTGTCCACAAAGGGATAGTTTACGATGTCGAAATTGTAATCATCTCTTTTGTCATAAAGTCGACGAGAGAGAATGCCCGCTTCATTTTTGTAGAGATATAGATCTAAATATGATGTGCCTGTAGGGCTATCTGTAGTTTCCTTCAAATCCACTGAAGGTGGATATATATCCTTCACTGCGTCATTTATATAGCGATTATCCACAGCGAGAAGATGGTCTATATAGCGTTTGGTGAATGAGAAGGAACGCACCCCATGAAAGATATCATTTATATGTAGAATAACCGAAGAAAGCCTTGTTAGGGATGCACAATGATGATCATTTGATCATCAGTTGATGATACTGTGAAGCATGTGGCTCAGTATGTCGGCACCTCTTTCCACTTCCCTTATATGTGTTGTAACTCTACAACATCGGTAAACCTAACGGAAATAATTGATGGCTTCCAATTAGCTTCCGATGAGATTACTAGAACAATCTGATAGAAAAGTGAAGGAGTTGAGTTAACACGATAAACATCACCTGAAAATCAATAGTAATTTGTCTACGGGCCGATTAAGATCGGCGTATTGAGTGCCGGTGTGGTGGGAAATTATGTCCCGTGGTTTTTGTCTTTTTGAATTTGTTGCTAATGCTGTTATATGGAATATGGATGGGTCTGTGAATTGTGGACGCGGATATTCTTTAATGAACGACGGCTGACGGACCAGACGCTTGTAATACAGTGTACGGCGCCTATCTTCTTATCCCTTCACATTTAATATATTTCGGTCGGATATTCATCACCAAGTCAAGTATAACTAAACTTGCAAAGAAGGCACACAGGTCCCATCAAATGTAATAGAAAAGCCCAGCATCTTGAGATATTTTCAGGATTTCAAACTGAATGGCCTGTCCTCGCATGTTTTTGGTACGGCTGTTACTGAGAATGGTTATTGTTTTACATACAGAATGGGGTTTCTGCTGGCAGCCATTGTAGCGGCTTTGACCACGACCTGTCTATGTGCCACACCACTATCAGATATCGGTGACTATGGAGGGAAGTTCCAGGGTCATTTCCGAATCCCGATCACGGCTGGGAAGTGACTATGACGTTTTCTGAACCAGTTTCCGCTGTAACGGTAAAATTATTTCACACGTTTATTGTTATTCTGAATATATTTATATATGTCCATTGCCCTTGCCTGATGAAATGATCAGTAAAATCAAGCAGATGTTCTTCTAATTATATTTTTTAAACTGGGTATTGTTGAACAACGATTATGTTTGGCAGAAGGGACGTGTCCATTGTAGAACCGTCTTGTCTCGTGGTGTTGTGGTATTGCGTGCAATGGTTACTCGGACTTCAATCCAAAAATCTACCAATATCCGGGATAGATGGAAACATAAACCTGGACTCTCTAACTCTAATATGGAATACATATGTTGCCTTTGTACGTTCATCATAAAGTATAATTCCCTTCCAATCCACTTTGTCACAATGTAGCATTGCATTTGTACGTTCATCATAAAGTATAATTCCCTTCCAATCCACTTTGTCACAATGTAGCATTGCATTTGTACGTTCATCATAAAGTATAATTCCCTTCCAATCCACTTTGTCACAATGTAGCATTGCATTTGTACGTTCATCATAAAGCATAATTCCCTTCCAATCCACTTTGCCACAATGTAGCATTGCATTTGTACGTTCGTCATAAAGTATAATTCCCTTCCAATCCACTTTGTCACAATGTAGCATTGCATTTGTACGTTCATCAAAAGTATAATTCCCTTCGAATCCACTTTGTCACAATGTAGCATTGCATTTGTACGTTCATCATAAAGTATAATTCCCTTCCAATCCACTTTGTCAGAATGTAGCATTGCATTTGTACGTTCATCATAAAGGATAATTCCTTCCAATCCACTTTGTCACAATGTAGCATTGCATTTGTACGTTCATCATAAAGTATAATTCCCTTCCAATCCACTTTGTCACAATGTAGCATTGCATTTGTACGTTCATCATAAAGTATAATTCCCTTCCAATCCACTTTATCACAATGTAGCATTGCATTTGTACGTTCATCATAAAGTATAATTCCCTTCCAATCCACTTTGCCACAATGTAGCATTTGTACGTTCATCATAAAGTATAATTCCCTTCCAATCCACTTTGCCACAATGTAGCATTTGTACGTTCATCATAAAGTATAATTCCCTTCCAACTAATTTTGTCACAATGTAGCATTGCATTTGTACGTTCATCATAAAGTATAATTCCCTTCCAATCCACTTTGTCACAATGTAGCATTGCATTTGTACGTTCATCATAAAGTATAATTCCCTTCCAATCCACTTTGCCACAATGTAGCATTGCATTTGTACGTTTATCATAAAGTATAATTCCCTTCCAATCCACTTTGTCACAATGTAGCATTGCATTTGTACGTTCATCATAAAGTATAATTCCCTTCCAATCCACTTTGTCACAATGTAGCATTGCATTTGTACGTTCATCATCAAGTATAATTCGCTTCCAATCCACTTTGTCACAATGTAGCATTGCATTTGTACGTTCATCATAAAGTATAATTCCCTTCCAATCCACTTTGCCACAATGTAGCATTGCATTTGTACGTTCATCATAAAGTATAATTCCCTTCCAATCCACTTTGTCACAATGTAGCATTGCATTTGTACGTTGATCATAAAGTATAATTCCCTTCCAATCCACTTTGTCACAATGTAGCATTGCATTTGTACGTTCATCATAAAGTATAATTCCCTTCCAATCCACTTTGTCACAATGTAGCATTGCATTTGTACGTTCATCATAAAGTATAATTCCCTTCCAATCCACTTTGCCTCTATGTAGCATTGCATTTGTACGTTCATCATCAAGTATAATTCCCTTCCAATCCACTTTGTCACAATGTAGCATTGCATTTGTACGTTCATCATAAAGTATAATTTCCTTCCAATCCACTTTGTCACAATGTAGCATTGCATTTGTACGTTCATCATAAAGTATAATTCCCTTCCAATCCACTTTGCCACAATGTAGCATTGCATTTGTACGTTCATCATCAAGTATAATTCCCTTCCAATCCACTTTGCCGCAATGTAGCATTGCATTTGTACGTTCATCATAAAGTATAATTCCCTTCCAATCCACTTTGCCACAATGTAGCATTGCATTTGTACGTTCATCATAAAGTATAATTCCCTTCCAATCCACTTTGTCACAATGTAGCATTGCATTTGTACGTTCATCATAAAGTATAATTCCCTTCCAATCCACTTTGTCACAATGTAGCATTGCATTTGTACGTTCATCATAAAGTATAATTCCCTTCCAATCCACTTTGTCACAATGTAGCATTGCATTTGTACGTTCATCATAAAGTATAATTCCCTTCCAATCCACTTTGTCACAATGTAGCATTGCATTTGTACGTTCATCATAAAGCATAATTCCCTTCCAATCCACTTTGCCACAATGTAGCATTGCATTTGTACGTTCGTCATAAAGTATAATTCCCTTCCAATCCACTTTGTCACAATGTAGCATTGCATTTGTACGTTCATCAAAAGTATAATTCCCTTCGAATCCACTTTGTCACAATGTAGCATTGCATTTGTACGTTCATCATAAAGTATAATTCCCTTCCAATCCACTTTGTCAGAATGTAGCATTGCATTTGTACGTTCATCATAAAGGATAATTCCTTCCAATCCACTTTGTCACAATGTAGCATTGCATTTGTACGTTCATCATAAAGTATAATTCCCTTCCAATCCACTTTGTCACAATGTAGCATTGCATTTGTACGTTCATCATAAAGTATAATTCCCTTCCAATCCACTTTATCACAATGTAGCATTGCATTTGTACGTTCATCATAAAGTATAATTCCCTTCCAATCCACTTTGTCACAATGTAGCATTTGTACGTTCATCATAAAGTATAATTCCCTTCCAATCCACTTTGTCACAATGTAGCATTGCATTTAGACTATTGTGATGAAAACTAAATTGAAAAGTTCCAAATAATATCTGTAGGAATGGACGGGCGACACAGTTGTTGTGAAAGATGGTGGCAGAGTTTGGATCATAGTCAACAAGGAACACACGGGTATTCAAGAGAGAGGTGCTACTCTGGACATCACGATACAGGCCAGCTACACTGGCAGTAAGGCCCCCACTGGTACAGCAGTTCTGGTCAATCTGGGAAAAGATCACCAGACCGTGCCTCCACATCATCACTGTAAGATTCACAAGATCATGAAGTAACAATCCAACACAGAGGTCGCTCATTCGAGTTCCGGAATACAAATATATAACATAAATTGGACACACTTGTGGAATAGGAATTATACACTGAAAATTTAGACGCGTAACACCACTGGACACAGTTTCAAGCTAATTTCGAAGCTATGGCACATATACCTTTTTTTAATATAAATTGTTTTGAATTTTCAGATTTTTCGATTCAATATAAATAAAATCGCTTATATGGATCCGCAAACATAGCGCACCATTTCCACATGTCTTATTGACCCCTGACAAGTTTGTTGACGATTTTCAGCCGGCGGTAAGTACGACTATGATGACGTGTTATACAAGTCTATTTTATTCTACGAGGCTCAGAGATCTGGCGGGTTACCACATACAAACCACATCCCATGGCGATACGATTCAGCCTTGCATGACCATGGTGACAAGGGTGAAGATCTTACAGGCGGTTGGTATGACGGTAAGCAGCCCCATTCTTCAAACATCATTAACAATGGTCTTTAAGTTTCAAGTCGCCTAAATAAAGTTAATTGTACGCATGAGTATTTGAATGCTGGTGGAGTATGGTGAGGGTTCTTTCAACCATCGACGCGAAAACGCTGTAATAAATATGACAGTTCAAGTATTATATTAGTTTGAGGAAATACTTTGTTACCGATTGGTGGAATATGTGAGTGAAATGTATAAATTTTTAGTATTCTTGTTAGTGCTTGAAACAGTGTCGGATTTGGGAGGGCGAAAAGAGGATATGTCCTTACTTGGTGCCTGCAAATTGAAGTATGACGAATGCTGAAATAAATAGTATGGAAAATATGAATAATAAAAAAGTGAATAAAATACATTTTCGCCTACGCATTCACTGCAGATCAAAACAGATGGAAACGTTTTATTTGTGCACGCCCATAACAAAAATATCGCGTAAAACACAAAAACATGTCAAAAGGACGTAGTCTAAGGCTAATCTATGTCAATATTTTTCGAGATTTAACTCTTACATTTACTTATATAACGATCTTATTGATTAAGAAATAAAATGCTATGATAGTGGGGAAACTACATCGTACTGACAAGATACTGACCCCTGATATTCTGACTGCATTCTTCCCAAAGACATTGAAGGATCAAGATGGCTATATGCCAGATCAATTGTTAGCGAAATGTAATTTGTTTTATTGATTTTGTACATTTTCGACAGCTGGAGATCACGTAAAATTCGGACTTCCAATGGCATATTCCGTAACAATTTTGGCATGGGGTCTAATCCAATGGGGCGGTGCGTACCAGAATGCACAGATGACCAGTACAATGCTTGACTGCATACGGTGGCCATTGGAATATCTTCTACGAGCCCACACTGGACCAACAGAATTATACGTACAAGTTAGTTGCTTCTTTCTTTCTCTCCGTGCGTAAGGCGTTTACCGACTTCAGTATCTAGACGATTGTGTAACTGAATGCAAGTCAATATATATCATAGTCTTGCAGTCTGAGTTTGATAGTGTCTGTGAATATATTTAGCTAGATTATAATGAGGCATAGTTAATAGTATAAACGGCCAAATATACTATTCAAGTATATTTATGGTGAATAAAGAAGATATCTTGCGAGCATGATACTTCTAGATGTTTCAGAACACCTTCGCCGTTTGCGAAGTTAATCGTTCGATTTGAGCTGATTACGATGCGTCTGATAAGGTTTACACGAGTGCTTGAGCTGATCTGTCATCACAGCTCCCGAGCTAGCGTATCTAATTCCGCTTAAGCCGGTGCCAGGGGCCGTGTGGAAACTTCATTGTCTCCACATGAACATCTGAAATAAAAGCGCGGCTGAGATGCTGAGGCTACGCCCAAGAATCTACCGTATTCTAGTTTGAATGTTAGGTGTCGTACATTCCTGTAGAGTCATATGGTTGCTTTTTAGTCACCAGACGTCGTCAATTTTTTCCACCTCTTGCATATTGCTCCAATTCACAAAACCCCACGCAAATGGCATGTTCGAGTGCAAATTTTCGAACGTTCGCAGAATATATATTGCTCCAATATTACTATTTAGACAGTTTTTATCCTTAAATGTGGCATCATATTGGAAATGAAGCATATCGAAATTATCGCAGATAATAATCCACTTTGTCCCGAACCCTCGAATTATGATTGGAAGTTCACTATGGGGGCTTTGGTAGGCATTACAACAAAAACGAACGCGTTGTTGGCTTCGTTGCTGATTTACAAAAGAAAAGTTTGTGCTTTATTCTGGTGACAAGTGAATGGAATATCCCTCATTGGCGACAATAAATGAATTCCATATATCGGTAGGTCACGAAACAACCGGAAAAGCATGAAGATTCCCATAACGTAAGGTTTTGTGAAACCCAATTGAAGGATGTGCATCCAATTTTCATCGTACGAAGATGTTGTGAGATGACGCGTTACACACACGAGAAAGTTATTTGTTGCAGGTGGGAGATGGCGGGCAAGACCATGCATACTGGGGGCGCCCGGAGAACATGACGATGGCGAGGCCGGCGTTCAAGGTCACTGCCACAAAACCCGGAAGTGACGTAGTGGGAGAAACGGCAGCAGCGTTTGCAGCAAGTTCCATCGCCTTCGCGCGTGTAGGTACGTCTTTAATGGTATACTTGTATATTTCTTTGAAATAACATTCAGACTCGGTCGTCCTGTAACGGCAGTGACGTTAATATTCAGTGATCCAAGATACTGGAATTACATCACTTCCTGAAGAAATTTAGCCTTTACATACGCAGTTTATCATCGACACCTTTGGCAAGATGAACTGAGTCGGTCTTGTAATACTCATGCATGTACGTATATGCCGTAGAACGGGAAGTAACCTTTGCAATAATTCTCTCTTCTCCAGACAGTACATTCTCAGCTAAACTTCTGATTCACGCAAAACAACTATATGAGTTTGCCGATAAACACAGAGCTATTTACAGTTTGAGTGTTCCAGCTGCAGCTGCGTACTATAGGTGTGTATATTATGATCTGTATGTAGATTGAATACCTTGACTTTAATATTTCATAATGATACACTTTCATTGGGCGGGCCTCGCGGCTTTAACCGATTCCGATGCGTTAGACTGTACAAAATAGCTTATCATTCTTGTGTTTGTCAAAAGTAAAAGTGTTTGTCAAAAGTATTTAATTATTTATTTTAATATCTAGTGCTGCAAATTAACAAAGAAATGTACCGTGAAATTTAAATAAAACATTGAGTTGATGGGCCGCGAAATCCGTATGGGAAGCGGCCCTTAAACTACAATTTCAATCAATCAAAAATCAAAGTAATTTAATTGTCTTTTCCCTATCATCAAGTCACTTGAGTGCGTCATACTCGGGAACGTTCATCCTATAAAGTATCCAAATAAGAAGGTTCCCAGATCTCAATTCACACTTCATGGAATCCCGCGGTGTTTCCTTTCTCATTACAATGCAGTCACAGATATGTTATTTTAAATCCATTCCTCATGTGCAGCTAGTGATGGGTCAGAAGCCTGTTGAAGAGGACCGACCATGACCTCTTTCATCTAGGTCAATTTTGGTATTTGCAATATTTTGTAAGGGATTAAAGTCTTCAAATGCATATTACATGCAACTGGTGATTGACTATAGAAGCCTATCCCAGTTGACAGAATTTGACCTATATTTCCAAGGTCAAATACTGTGTATCATTATATAGCATGAAGAAATATGACTAGACATTCCAAATTGATACTATGTATCCATCTGGCGATGACACAGAATTGTACTGAAGATCACTGACCTCAGCTTATGTTGTCATATTCAGATTCTATTTAGTACGATATTTCATGAATGATTGTTGTCAATGTGTCTAGAAATAATCTTATACAATACAATGCATTTTTGCTGGTTTTCAGATTTCTTAAAAAAAAACTGATTGAAACGTTATTTACTGATTCGTACATACGTGTAGCTGATTAGAAGTAGTGACGAACAAATAGTATAAAGCAATTTGTTTAAAATGGTTTGTTAAACTGTAGCTCGTATAAATGATAAACTTTTTCCATGACACTTCGTCTCAATTCATGTAAATGGAGAAAGGGTGTAATACTGATCCACTATTGCGGATACTATTCCTATAGTATATTGTCACATGTGAAAAATCACTTTCGTCATCGAAGTCGAATAGACGCATGCCTGATGCTTGGAATGTTACCCGGTACTCTACAGTTGAATTACGTAGGAAATGGAATGTATGCGAACACATTTCGTAAATTACTGGCAATGATGACGCTAGTTTTGTTTTGGTTAAACAGATCTATGGGATATGAAGACGAGTTAGGTTGGGCCGCTGCCTGGCTCTACCGTGCGACCAATGAACAGAAATACCTCACGGCCGCGGAGAGTCACCACGAGGCTCTCTCAGGGTTTGCTTGGGGATTGTCCTGGGACGACAAGCAAGCTGGATACCAAGTAATTTTATTTCTTTTATGTATCCAGATATATCAAGAGTGCACAGTAATTCCTTTTTATCGACGCATGAGTTGCTTGAGGAATGATATATACATCAAAAGGCGTGTATTGGCGACTGACTGTATACGTCTAGGGATTACATGTAATATTCTACGAACTTCTGGATTTGGAAAGCCAGAAATGTCAAATCACTTAAGTCTCACTTGGATTCACTAGTTTAGAATATAAAAAATCACAAAAATGAAATCAGATTAAAGTCATACCATTCGTCAACGGAGTCGCGATAGTAACAAGTGAGAGTACAGGAGATGAAGAAATTTAATCTTCAGTTGGATGTTTTGTCCAGTTTTAAGTTTGTCTGCAGCACATGTACTGGCTGCGTTAGCAATAAGGTGTTTCCTGATATCAAAGATTTCTTCGCGTAGGGTTTATGTTATGTTATGTTATGTTTACTCTTTACATATTAGTATAAATGGTCTTCTAACTTAGGTTTTTAGGAACGGAATCATTATGATATGCCATTTAACTTCAGTCATTCACAGTCATATTGCTATTTTTCAGATTATGATGTACAACCTAACAAAAAAGGATATTTACAAACAAGACATCCTGGCTACGTTCAAATACTGGATGCCTGGTGGTACAATACCCTATACACCAAAAGGATTAGCTTACAGGCTTCAGTGGGGACCTCTTAGATATTCATGTAAGAATATCCTAAATGTATTTCTTCAGATGATGTAAACCATTAAGTGGATATTTCGAAGGACATCATAATGTCTTTGTTGTCATAACTCAAAACTTTTTCTCCGGGTTCTCTCTTGCATATGCATTCTTATTTAGAATTGATGAACTGTCGCTCAAAAAGGTTCTTCCGAGTATTGACATGGAAAGTCTTTTTTGTGTAATTGAATATAGAATGTTCGGATTTGACGCCTATATCTTCGAGAACTGAACTATTCAATGGTGAATATGTTACCTGCGCTGGTCGTATAGGAATTACACATTTTCTATCTATTATAATTTTGCCCAAATAATACAGTATCGCAAAAACATTCTCTCATGTTCGCGAGCCTAATTGACACAATGGACTACGTCATTAAAACGGAATCTAGTAGTCTTTTGTAACACTCGTTTTTATTAAGGATAACGGGGCAGCTTTTGCATCCCTGTGACAATTTGTCTTCTGTATCAACAAATATACAAGATAACCGTAATAGACTATATATTTTCTGAAAGCGTACATCGTAGGGATTCCAACTATTTGATTTGTATAACTGCCACTGCTACTTTGTAGAAAATATTCCAATTTAAAAGAATTCAAATGAAAACAATAGCGTCCATTTTTCAATTGAAATTTCATGAAAACTGTTGATCTTGTTTCAACTTTGATAGCATACCTTGATAGGAGACAACTCGAGCTAGTAAACTTTATCTCATTTTTTTAATTTTTTGCCGGGTTTTGTTTTTACAGCTATTGTAGTAAAATAAATTAAAAAAACGTACTATTTTACGGTCATTTATTTTAAAAGTTGAATAATAAAAAAACTAAGCCGAACTTAAAAAACGAACTTACGAACTTATCACTGCTACTGTATAGAAAATATTCCAATTTAAAAAAATTCAAATGAAAATAATAGCATCCATTTTTCAATTGAAATTTCATGAAAACCGTTGATCTTTTTCAACTTTGATGGTATACCTTGATAGGAGACAACTCCAACTAGTAAACTTTATCTCATTTTTAAACAGGGAAATTCCCTGTTTCTTGCCATGCTAGGTGAACTGGCTTATGGGTAATTTCAGAGGTGCGATCTATCCAAGCGGTATGGTTTTCATTACAACACCCCTGCGCAAAATGAGAGAATGACTGAAAGTTCCGCGTCACTCCGTTTATTGAATGCGCTATGAAGTAGTTCGACCTAGTTTCGAATACTTTCTCTGAATTAATCTCACGACGAGCCGTTTCTAGGTGCAGATATTGAAGAATATGTCGAATGCGTTTCCTGGACAACACTTCTGCTGATATCTTGAGAGATTTTCTTCGAAAGATTGTGTTTTGTCTGTAAACTGTCAATATGGCACAGGTCGTAGTCACGGAATATGCCCACTTCATCTTCGGTTCTGATAGCCAATGAAAT